>CAEFZX010026783.1:0-38573 GCA_903066825.1 Alfaro cultratus
AAATAAAAGAATTTTAAAATGAATCCTAAAATGTACTGGCAACCAGTGTAAGGAAGCTAAAATAGGGGAAATGTGTTCAAATTTCCGGGTACCTGTTAAAAGACGTGCAGCAGCATTTTGTACCCTCTGGAGCTGGGAAATATATAGATCACTGACTCCAAAATAAAGTGAGTTACAGTAATCCAGCCACGTAGTCACAAAGGCCTGGATCACTGTTTCAAAATGCTGTCCAGAAAGAAAAGGTTTCACTTTGGCTAGCTGCCTTAAGTGGAAGAAACTGGATTTTACGACAGCTCTAATATGTGCTTCCAGCTTAAGACTAGCATCCATCTTGACCCCTAAATTTGTAACAACCGGTTTAACATATTGGGCAAGAGAGCAAAGATTAGGTAGGGGAACCATAGTGGATCTACCAAAAATCACTACCTCTTCGTTAAGTTTCAAGAAATTGAGGGCCAACCAGGCCTTCAAATCTTCCAGACATAAAAGCAAAGATCGATCCAGACATAAAAGCTACTGATTGATCTGACACACAACTAAAACTTTGTAACATTCTGTGGTTTGTAAATAACTCTGTGACCTTTATTTCAACTCATTTTGACCCAAAGACCATCTTTGAACTTTTTGTTTGTACAGCTTACATGGAAATGTGAATAAAAGCAACATTTAACTTTTTCTATTGTTTTGGCCAATCTAGGAAAAGTCTTAAAATCTCAAGTTAAAAAAATAACATTTAGTGGATTTTGGGGGATTTTTTTTACACAGTTGCGGTTCATTTTGACCTGAGGAGAACAGTAGGGTTAAATTAATCTCAATTATTTTTTCCTATACTGGAAAAAGAAAACATGTAATCTAACTTACAAAATTAAATAACTTGTAGCAATTTTGATAATTTGCTACAAGTAAAATCAATTAATTTGTAAATTAAGTTGTCAATAAATTAAATTTATCTAAGTAAATATATAAAGTTTAGTCAATTGTCTTGTTAAACATAAATAAAGTAAGACTGACTAATTAATTCGATTACATAAAGCAAATGAAGTTGGAGCTCCATTCTCTTTCTTCAGTGTCTTTCGATCATCGGAGCTTTTATTTTGTAGCCCCGTTTGCACAATATCCGGGTTTTATCGCGTTGATCAGCGATCCTAACTTTATTCGTGTAACCGCATCCATATGGCTCCAGTCTGGATGTGGAAGCAGAAATCTGTGCAGGCTGAAGGAGAAATTAAAGCTGGAAACGGGTCGCTTCTCCCGGCGAGCTCTTCTTCTTCTTCGGTTGTTTTATTTTTATTATTTGAAGCCCTGCCTGCAGCAGGTTTAGCAGCTAATCAGGCTACAATGAGCTCCTGAAGCGGGGGTCGAGCATGGCCGCAGACGTGGATAAAAGCACCCCGGAGAGAGAGCGCAGCCCCGGGCGCAGTGGGCAGAGGAGTCCGGGATGTGGAGCCTGGTTCCGGGGATGGATGTGGACCCTGCTGGCGGTCTGCGCGGTTCCTCTGGCTGGTTTTGGGATAAAATACTACCAGAACTCCCAGCTACTCAGGCGTCATGTAAGATCCACTCCTGGGATTTACATCTCAGTTGCGTTTAATGACCTGGGATTAATCATAAAAAAGTGATTTTTGTTACTTTTCCTCCAATTACTCGCTGATTTTCTGGCTACAAGTCCCATCAGCAGTTTTGTGGCCCCGCTGTGGTTTTATTGGGTGGGTAGGTCTGTCTGTCTGTCTGCCAGCTGCTAAAACATCACTAAGCCTGAAGTCCACAGCAGTTTGGCTCCAAGTTGTCCCTCCTAATTCTCCCTCCATTGCAGAGCTGCTGGCAGACACGCATCTTCCTCAGAAAGGCTGGTCAGACTGGAGATGATGTTTCCTCAGGCTCCATCCAATGAACGCTGCACATTCCTGACTTTAAACTGAGCATTATAGTTGACTTTTCCCCACAAAGTTTCTGATCTTAATATTGGAATTTTGTGAAGAAAATAAAAGAGTCTCAGCATTCAGTGGAAAAAATAAAGATCAGAATTAGCCTTGGAATTCTGACTAGTTTCTCCAAATTCTAAAGCTTTTTTTCCAAATTTACTGTTTTCCAAAACTGATTTTTTTTTTTCTTCTAGGTATTCAGAACTTTTTCTTCAGATTTCTGACTTTTTTTTTCTCAGAATTTTGACATCAATCTTGGAATTTTCTGAAAAAATATCCGAGTTCTGATTTTCTCAGAATTCTGAGGAAAAAGAAAAATTATAATTTTGACTTTTCTTGGATTTCTGACTTTTTCCTCCGAGTTCTGACTTTACTCTTGGAATTCTGTGAAAAAAATCTGAGTTTTGATTTTAATTTGAGAGTTCTGAGGGTAAAAAAAATAAAAATCTGAATTCAGACTTTAAACCTTGTAATTCTGACTCTCAGAATTCTGATTTTAATTTTAGAAATTTGGGGTAAAAAAATCAGGATTAAGGCTAATATTAGAATTCTGACTTCAGTCTATGAGTTGTGACATTTTCTCCAAATTCAGACTTTGATCTTGGATTTCTGACTTGTATTCTCTGAAATCTGACTTTTTTCTCAGAATTATCACGTTCATCTCTGATTTCTATCATTCTCAGCCATGTGAGAAAATCCCTTAAATTTGACGCGTTCCTGCTGAAAGTTTGCTGTCCTCCTATCTCTTTCATTAGCTGATTCCTCCCAGATTCCCATCTGCATAAAAATCATAATTCTCTTTTTTTTCCCAGTGGCCCTATTCTTCCTCCATAGAATACTGATGAATATTTGTAAATAATTTTTTTAATCGCCTACACCCATATGATCTAAGCATGTGACTATTTGTGCCCTGGAGTATTTCAGTTCAGCTGATGTTCTGACTCATCATGCCCCAGTTTTTGGTTCAGCATTAGTGATCTTTAAATCGTTTTTATGTAAATAAATATCCGTGCTGCTCATCAGGAAGAGGCGGTTCAGACTCTGGGTGTCGAAGGCCTGTTCCTCTTCTCCTCTCTGGACACGGACCACGACCTCTACCTGAGTCCTGAGGAGTTCAGACCCATCGCAGAGAAGCTCACAGGTCAAACTTTTCATTTCATTCTGTTTTCATTCCTCATCCAGTCCTCCAGTCTTTCTTTTTATCTACAATATTCAACCCTTTCCCTGTGATTTGTGACCTTAAAGGTGACCTATTATGCTTTCATGTAAAACCAATTGACCAAAAACTTTCTGGACTGGAGTTCCGCTTGGGTTGCTAGGTAACAGGGCTGGACTTGGTTGGCGTTGCTAGGCAACGGCGCAGTGGACTGTGACTTAACAATCAGGAGGTTTTTGAAATGGCTTGTTTTCTAAACACCAAAAGCATTAAATTATTGACAAAAAACTTTTTATCAGCTGTAGAAACCCAGATGAAAGTATAAAAACAGTAATTTTGCATAATAGGTCCCTTTTAGATATTATTTTTATAATAGTCAAATCAAAGCAGTTTTTTATTTGTTCACTGCAAAATTACATCAGTGTGGAAAGATGTTAATTTAATTAATTTCAAGAAATACTTATTGAATCCAGAGTTAGCTAGAATGATCATGTCGCCAAACAACATTAACTTATTGTCAAAAACGGCTGTTTGTTTTTTTAAAAAAATGTTTTCAGAAGCAATAGAGACCCAAATGAAAATATGATGTGTACAATGCAAATTTTATGTAATAGGTCGACTCTAAATGTTGTTTTTGTCAGTCGAATCAAATTAGATTAATGTAACATTTCACATAAAATCTCAATGAAACACCTTCAGGTTTGTGGTTGTATTGAGTTTAGGGGATGAAAGTACTTTTCCAAGGAGCTGGAACTGTTTTCCTTGCAGGGATCACAGCGCCGGTGGATCTGGAAGAGGATGTGATCGATGACCCAAACGGGGAGACTCTGGTTCTGGAAGCCAGCATGAAGCCTTTGCTGCTGGACTCCATGACAAAAAGCCGTGACGGCTTTCTTGGGGTAAAATCATTAAATAGAAAACATCCAAAAGGTGTTGAAATGTACGAACCAGTATGGTTTTTGTGCAGGTTTCTCACAGCTCGCTGAGTGGCCTCCGCTCCTGGACCCACCCCACCGTTCCCTCCTCCTCGTTCCCCGCCGGACACTTCCGGGTGTTTCTGCCCCCAAAGGGCAAAACGGAGCCGGGAGACGCATGGTGGGTGATTCCCAGCGAACTCAACATCTTCACTGGCTACCTGCCCAACAACCGGTACCACCCTCCCACCCCAAAGGGCAAAGAGGTGAGCCAACTCGGTCTGTTTGGGTTAGTTTGGGTTTTGTTCTGATTCAACGTTCTGGTTCTGCTGCAGGTTCTGATCCACTCCCTGCTGAGCATGTTCCACCCGCGGCCTTTCATCAAGTCGAGGTTTGCACCACAGGGAACCGTCGCCTGCATCCGAGCCAGCAGCGACTTTTACTATGACATCGTCTTCAGGTGAGGAAGCCAGCAGCTTCTGTTTTCCAACAGCGTCATGTTGTCAACAAAATGTGCTGAATCTTAAATGTATGTCTGATATATAAAAGAAAAAGGAATTTAGTGCTTTGCTAGTAATTGTCCACACTGTTATCTAATTAATTTTGTTTAATTACAAATTACTTTTTTGTAATTAAAAAAGTTGTAATTACAAAAAAGTAGTTTAGAGAAATATTTCTTTGGTTTTGTTTAGAACTCTGGAACCTGAAACCTTAACACATAATTGTAAACTAATAAATAGGAAGAAATGAGACTTTTTGAAGTTTATATTCAAACTCTGGACCTCACAAATCTATATTAACACGTCGCTCTTGCATTGAAATGTGTGTAATGCAAACTCAGACTCTCATTGTGTTCACTCCTGCAGGATTCACGCAGAGTTTCAGCTCAATGATGTTCCAAACTTTCCCTTCTGGTTCACCCCGGGTCAGTTCACCGGAAACATCGTCATCTCTAAGGATGCCTCCCACGTCCGTCACTTCCGCCTTTACGTCCCCAGTAACAGGTAAAAGCTGCCGCCGTGTGTTTTCCCTCTGCGGTGCGGTGTTTACATTAAATAAGAAATGTAATTAAAGTCACATTTGAATTGGCTGGTTCCTTCGATAAGTCATTAGAAATCATGGCAGCGACGGATGTAAACAGTTACATGACATTATATTAACAATTACCGTCATCCGTCAGCCATTGTCGGCGTTTCCATAGACCAAATAATTGCGCAATTTGATATTTCGAAAATAATAAAACACGTGAATTTAGAAATAAATTGTAGTTTTTGCCGTTAGGACGAGATGGCTTTTGGCCACATTGAAATAATTGTTTTTTTCAAAATACGTTTTCACGTCACACGAGTCACGTGATTAACAATCGGGTGTCGACACTGGCGGAAACTACGAAGAGGACGACCGGAAGTGGTAGGAGGAAGAGGGCGCGGCAAAAACAAACCTATTCACGTGTGATTTTAATTGCTTTTCTACGTTAATGGAAACATTGCAATTATGTTATTTCGACATTAGTGGAATATCAGCACAAGTTTGTAACGGAAGCTGTGCCGCAGGTCTCTGAACGTGGACATGGAGTGGCTGTATGGCGCCAGCGAGAGCAGCAACATGGAGGTGGACATCGGTTACCTGCCACAGGTGTGAATGAACGTTTACTCCCACATGCAGGAATCATTAGATCACTTCTCCTTGCTCTGTAACAATAGAAATTACTCTTTAATTTCTTAGAGTTATTTCCTGTTTTTTCCCGCTGAGCAGAGTAGATATAAGTTTTCATTGTTTAAGTTAACCCGACTACTTCTTTTAATTCAGATCACAAACAAGGAACCGTTTTATCTCCATTTTTTCTTTAGTTTAACTTCTATTGAAACTATTTATAGCTAGTATATCAAGTTTCCATCAGTCACCAAAGATCAACTTGCCCTCCCCTCAACACATTAACAAAATCAAACAAAATTCATAGAAATTAACTTTTTGTATTCTTATGAAGCAATTTTTTTCTTTTTTTCTTTCTTTTTTTTTTTTTTACATATTTGACACACATTTGTTGGATTAATATTGATTCTGTTATGAAATTAATTCACTCAGAATTTTACTTTTTTCTCAGAATTTTCACCTTGAACTAAGAATTATAATTCTGTCTGTCAGTGTGTCAAAATCCAAAAAAATGACCAAATATTCTTGGGCACGATGTTTTTAGACCTCACATTGTTTCTTCTAAGGATTTGTAAACCTGCACTTTTCACACTCCACATTTTGAGAAAAAGTTGGATTTCTGTGGAAAAACATCAGAATTCTGAGATTAAATTTGGAAATCTGAGTTTAACATCAAATTTTGAGAAAAAAGTTGGATTCTGAGATTATAGTCAGAATTTTTCGGTGGCCCTAATTTTGTTCTGTGCTAAAGTAACCAACTTATTGTAATTTTTTGATTCTTGCACTTTCCCCCCTGTAGATCTGAGTATAGATATGAAAAACAGTTGAAGTCAGGGTAATTTAACAGCCCTATTTAGATCCACTGTAGTTCAGTGTGTCAGTAGAAAACCTTTTTGTTTTCAGTTGGAACTGCGGTCTACAGGCCCCTCCACTCCCTCTGTCATTGTGGACGAGGATGGAAACGTCATCGACAGCCGGGACGGACGCAGCGAACCGATCCAGTTCGTCTTTGAGGAAATTCGCTGGACCTCAGTGATCAGTCAGGAGGAAGCTTCCCACCACCTGGAGGTCACTTTCTACCCGTTTAAGAAGGTAAACGTACATTAGAGAGGCTGAACGGTCAGTGGGTGGCAGCAGTGGGTTGTTGTTGACTGCCATGTGTTTGCAGGTCCCCTACTTGCCTTTTGCAGAGGCTTTTGAGCGAGCTGAGTTGGAGAAGAAGTTGGTCCATTCAATTCTGCTCTGGGGAGCTTTAGATGATCAGTCCTGCTGAGGTAATGTCGCTAATGAGGAGATAAATTTTACAGGATTAGCCATCCAGCTTTAATGATAACTGCCAATGAGTGAGGAATTTTCACCCACACTTTCCAGCAAGGACAGCTAATGCTAAAACACTAAGTTAGCGCACATGTTGGCGCCCAACCTGAAGGCTCTAATCATAAACATTATAAATCATAAACCTATACTAACATGATATTTAGTGGCAGCTAATTCTTAAAGACTAACTTTAACTATGATAAAGTTGGTGCACATTAGCACACTACACAAAAGTGCTAATCATAAATATTAGTTCTGCTAATGCTAAAGAGCTACAACAACATGGTATCTAGTGGAAGCTAGTGCTAAAGTGCTAACTTTTACCATGTTAAAGTTAGCGCACAACCTTAAAGTTCTAATCATGAACACTAGTTCTGCTAACAGTGAAGCGCCGCTACAGCAATACGTTATTTAGCTGAAGCTAATTCCTAAGCAGTATTTTTTAACCATGCTAAACTTGGCATCTTTTGCTCGTGGTTTCAGTTTTATAGCTGTTGAGTACTATTGTTAATTTTTACCTAGCTGACTACTGAAGGGCTTTGGGCAGAAAACATGCAAAGCTAAAGCAGTAAGCTCAAAAATTAGCTCCGCTATTAGCACTTTAGCAGAATTATACCCACCACTGGTCAGACAGGTTGATGTTATTTCTTGATTCTACAGGTTTTTCTACTTTTTTCACCTTCAGTTTGTCTTTAAATGTCTGCAGGTTCGGGGCGAACTCTCCGGGAAACAGTCCTGGAAAGTTCGCCCGTCCTCGCTCTGCTCAACCAGAGCTTCATCAGTAGCTGGTCTCTGGTCAAAGAGCTGGAGAACATGCAGGTGAGCTCCCAGTGCAGTGGAGAACCAGTGAAATAACTTACCTGCTGTGCAGCCACACAACTGCTCAGTTTGTTTCTGTTTCAGGCTGACAAGCAGAACCCTGTGCTGAGCGAAAAGGCCCAGTTACATCTGGAGAAGTACAGCTTCCCAGTGGAGATGTTGGTGGCGTTGCCCAATGGAACCATTGTAAATATTGAGTCAACTGATTTGGTTTCTATGCATTTATTCTATGAGAAAGTACATTTTATTGTAAATGTAATTTTTCATTAGAAGTTACCTTCAATGGTTTTTACTTACTTTTACTGATATTTAATACTGTGTAGCTTATTAGTAGCTACTAATAAGCTACTAATAGTTTATTAGTAGCTTGTGAACTAATAAGCTATTTCCCTTTGGGGATCAATACAGTATATTGTATTCTATATACGACTCGTGTCATAATGTTAATTTAGTAAATACATGTTGGGAGAATGTGCAGCAGGTTGCATGCGTTCAGTGTTATAAATAACCTTCAGAATGATAATTGTTCATTGTTCTGTAACCAGACAGACCTGAACTACTTTTGCTTTGGACTCTTGGTATCAGTTTGTTGTTCATGGATATGCAGCCTCCTTTCCTGATGAGATAAGAACGGAAATGGCTTTCTTGTGTATTCCTCAGGTCCACCACATCAACGCTAACTACTTCCTCGACCAAACGGCAATGAAACCAGAGGACGAAGGGGCAACTTTCAGCTTTTCTGGGGGGTTTGAGGACCCCTCCACATCCACGTACATCAACTTCCTGAAGGAGGGACTGAAGAAAGCAAAGGACTACATAACCCAATAATAACTATGTATTTCACAGCAACTGGCACCAGCGAGCATTTAGAGAAGATTTCTCATCCGTCTGCAGCAAAAGAATTTTTTTTCCCCCTTTTTTTCGCTTCGTTTTTATTTACTTAAAACACTTTTTGTGGTAAAATTAGGGCTGCAAATTTAGTAATTTATTAGTTCTTCTGACATAGGGCTGGAGAATAATCAATAACACATTTCTTGATAGATCAATATAAACAGACTTTACATTTGATAAAATGTTTAATAATTGCACTCAAACTCTCATGGCTAGCCAAGCAAAGTTGGTGAAATATTCTAACTCGCTTGCTGTTTGGTTACCTAGCAACAGCTTATTGAGTAACTTATGGTTACCCAGCAACAGCTTGCTGAGTAACTTATGGTTACCCAGCAACAGCTTGTTGAGTAACTTATGGTTACCTAGCAACAGCTTGTTGAGTAACTTATGGTTACCCAGCAACAGCTTGTTGAGTAACTTATGGTTAACTAGCAACAGCTTGTTGAGTAACTTATGGTTACCTAGCAACAGCTTGTTGAGTAACTTGCACATCAGCAGTTTAAAGTTCTGCCTCAGTGACTCATAACAGCTTAAAAATAACAATTTTATAGTGATAGAACAAGAAAAATGCCAAAAGTTTGGAAGTATTTCAGATATTTAAAACAAAAAATATATATAATGAACAATTATCAATATCAACTGTTGCATAAAGCCTTATTGTGATGTTTTAACTGCTTAAACTTCCTTTATACGACATTAGAAGTGCATTAAAAGATTGAAATAAAAAAATGCAATATTTTTTGAAAATAAACATTTTTATCTTAATTTCAATCATTTTTTGATCATTAATCAAATGAAAATATTGAACATTTTATTGTTTAAAAGGAAATGAATGTAAATTTATATATTCTATTTACAATTTTTGCTTAATTATTGATGTGCAAACATTCTTCTGTAATTATGTATACACCAGTTAATGATTAATTCCTTTTGATTAATCCAATTAATCAATCTGATCGATTAATCACTGTATATTCTAGTTAGCAATTAATCAGTTACTAAATTATTTGATTATGTCATAGCTTGATTAATTGTTTCCGCCCTAGTTAAAGTAACCTTTCTGCAGACAGTGGGGTTTTTCTCTGGTTTTGCCTGTGTGGTATTGAAGCGTCTTGACGCCCAGAGCTGCTCCTGCCGTGTCTTGTGCATTTTGTGACGTCGTCGCCTGAAAGCTCTCCGAGCCGGGGGACGCCTGATGTTGTTGCCGATGCGGCTGGAGGAGCAAAACACTCAAACTCTGGCACATAAAATGCAGATTTTCTTTTTTCATTTATTTTATTAAAAATGTGTAGTGTGCAGATATTAATGTGATCAGACCAAAGAGCATTGTTTCACGTTTATTCCACTTACTTCATTTCTACAGGAGACAAAACTGATGTTTTAAATGTAAAGATGTTTTGGGTAAAGAGCCTGTTTTACTGTATTAGACAAGAAACTGTTTTGTTTTCATCTCATGCTTCAGTTACGTCATTAATTTACATTTGAGTATAAAACAAGTTGGTTACTACAAACTTTCCAGACCAGGTCATTTCAGTTTCCTGTACAAAGCCTTTTGGAGAAACAGTTATTCCCTGAACTATTGGTGCCATTTTTCCATAATAAATAGACGTTTTTCTGTACAAATTAGTCTTTTTTTCTCCTTAACAATCTAATAAACTATTCTGGTCATAAGCAATAAAAGAGGAGAAGTCAAATATCCATCCAGATTTATGGATGGCTGCAAAAGTCTGGTTTCTCTGGAGCTGGATAAGAAATGTTTAACCAAATATTAGGAGGCAGAGTTTAGATTAGAGAAAATTACCAATAAATTCAAAACTGTGAATTAAGCTTTGCCTTTAAAAACCCAATTGTTTAATATAATTGCGACGGAGCATTAGGACCATGCTAAGAAAATAAAAATATGAGGGTCAAGTCTTGTAATTTGTCTCCAACGGCCTTTTAATATTAAGAATGAACTGAGAATAAAGTTGAAGTAATAGAAGAATAAAGTTGCAATATAAAAGTCATGAGAATAAAGTCATATGATTGGTCTTGAATTATTTTGAGTTAATTTTTGTAATACAAGACTATTTTCAAAATATTATGACTTATTATTACAACTTTATTCATAGTATTATGAATAGATAAATCGATTGAAATAAACTAATTTAGTAGTACTTTATTCATGGTATTGATAATAAAGCCATAGTACTATGACTTTATTCTCATAAATTAAATTTTTTTGTTTTTATGTCACTCCAACTTAAAACAGTTTATAGGCGTCATTAAACCCCAGATCAAAATGGCGTCTATGCAGGTGATGACGGGTCAAAGCAAACGTTTTACCGGCCTGTAGATCCATTGAACAACCATTCAAATTCAAATTGTGCAGATTTCCATGAATTAATCGACTGAATGATGTAAGTCAGGTAGATCGGTCAGAGTCTTGAGCAGCAGTGATGACGCTCGTTCTCCAGTTTCTATGGCGTTTTACCGTAGAACAGAAAACGTATCGTCTCCGTTCCAGCTGGGCGAAAAACCGCAGACATGATGATCAGCGCTGATGAAGAGCAGATGAACTCCTCAGATCTCGTACGTATTTTAACATTAGTCATGCATTACGAAGGCAGGATTGTATTTACACGTGTTAATGTTCAATTATAAAACAATGAGGATGCTAATTTACATTAAGAGCACTCAGTTTGGCTGAGGACAGTCTGATAATATACATCTATGTAGATGTGACGAGTTTCTTCTTCTGGGCGATTAGCCGTCTCCTCAGCTGAACGTCCACACCTCCAGCTCCATGATGCGGAAATCGTCGGTTTCAGAGAGGCAGCAGTTGTTGAAGGTGAAGCACGGACTGCTGCGGCCCAGATACAGGTTCTCATCGACCCAGAGCCCGAAGTGACCGCTGGGGAGAGAGAGAGAGAGAGAGAGACGCACAGAGGCCGGGTGAGCAGCAGAGTGGAACGATCAATCCAATTAATCACGATTAATCATTACTGAAATAAAGTCAAGTAATTTGATAACCAATTAATCACAATTAATGAAAAAAAATCTGATTAATTATAATTTATTGATCATTGAAACAATTAACTAATTTAGTAATTCATTAATCATGATCAATCAATTATTAAAATTGTAAAGTAATTTGGTAATCAATTAATCATGATTAATCAATTATTGAAGTAATCAACTAATTTAATGAGTCATTACTCACAATCACAATTGATCATGATTAATCAAATATCAAAATAATCGTCATCTGACTTATTAATTGATTATTCAAAACTAATCGATTTGATATAACTGTCGGGATACAAACTCAATCAAAGCTCAACAGAACAACGTATTCAGAACAGCAAACTGAGCATTCACCTAAACAAACATATTTTCTACACACTTCTTTTATTATAAGGTATACTTCATTGTAGATTTAAATTTTCAATACAAGTTTCCACATATTATTCTTACATTATTGTAAAATGTGAATTTTCTTATTTTAAAAAGTAACTGAATTATTTGTTAATTCACATCTTTTTGTGTATTTTTTATATTGTATTTAAAAATGACTTAAGTGGTAAATGAAAAACCTGCAGAAAGTCCCAACTTTTCTGCCAGAAGCCTAAATTTCCCACATGTGACTAATAAATGATCATCTCATCCTAAAAGAGACGAAATGCAAAGCTGAAAACATTTTTACCTTCCACCGCCAACAGCGAAGCAGTCCAAGTCTCCTTTAATGAAGAAGGAGTTTTCTCCTGTCCACCTGAAGCTCTGGAAACATTTTAAAGAGAAGACATTTTAAATATCCAAAATAAAGAAACAGCAAAAGAAACAAATAGCACAAATTATTAAGACTCTGTAAACAATATTGTCCTTAAAAACAGAGACCAAAGAAAGACTCTGTAGACTTTTATCATCCAGGTTTTTGGTAGAACGAGAAAAAGAAATCATGCAAATGGGAATTATAGAGTTTGTTTTAATTTATCATGCGATTAATTAATGTAATGCTTATTGCGACCGCCTAACTGAACAGCAGATACATTGTTTTTAGTGTTGTAGCAGCCTTGCTCATTTTCAGCTGCTTTGATGGACTAGAGAAAATAAAATGAGAATAAGACAAGCAAAATTTGTAAAAAAGTAGAAAAAGGAACATAACATTTTATACATTTTCCCAGATAAGCAGTGGAAAACAGATACAACACATGACTGTTGAAACATTTAAAAACAACTTTTAAAACACTATAAAAACGGTTTGATGTTACAAGATTAAAAAAAATAAAAGGCACAGATATTTTTGTTTTGCAGGGTATCTTAATACAGTCGCTTTTTATTATAACTATAATATGTTAAATGGTAATAAAGTTTTCTGCCACAAGACTCATGAGGTTAGTCCTTTTGCATAATTAATGTAGTAATTATTTAATAGTGAGTAAAAACAATCCAAAAGTTTCTTCACATATTTTTGTAGCGTTGTCTGTTGGTTAATGCTCTTTGGTAACCTCCATACTAATCTACTCTAAGTTATAAAGAAATCTCACAAATGATGTCATTTTGGAAATGTTTTTCCTTAATGATAACATTAAAAGCTGGAGTTTGTTCCATTTAGCTTCTCTTTTATTAGCTTACCTTAAAACGAGGATGCAACATGAACAGGAAGGTTTCTCCAGTACCGTAAAACGTCTCACTGGGTCTCAGAGGATCAGACAGGAAGGCCCCAAAAAGCTGATGGATTAGTTCACAATCGATCAAAAATAGCCAATAAAACCAAACGGCACCACATTATAGTTTCTGTTACAGTTTTTACCTCATCCAGAGCATCTTTTATGACAATCAGCACAGGAGAGTCGGTGCTGCTGAGCTTCCGGTAGAGATTCTTGAGGCTGGCGCCATGCCGGGACGTGCTGTAAGCCAGCTGCCAGGCGCGGCCCACCGTCCTGGCAGGAAGCTCCTTACACAGCTGGAAAAAACAAACATTTCACTTTTTACCAATTTAAAACCAAAAACCTCAACGGGTTCTACTGGGATTTGATGCAACAGATCAGCAGCCTGTGAAACATTTTAACTTATAAATGTTTTTTTTTTTTCTTTCATGTTGTCTAAAAGAAGCAGAATATAAATGTTTTATTTGATTATTATTCTCAACATTTGTTTACACAAGCCAGAATATCCTGAAAAAGTTTAATTATTATAAACCTTGACTGTATCTCCCACATAAACTTTACAATGTTGGAATTTAAAGTCAAAAGTTGCGAAATATTTATCTGGTTGAGTTCCTAAAACGAGATGATCTGCAGATATTGAATCAATAAAGGAGGGATGATTAATCGATTATTTAAATAACCAGCAACTAATTTAGTAATCGATTAATCATACAGGAATTAAATCATTTGTTTATTTGCATTTCATTAATGTATTTCCAATATTGTACAGAATAACAGATAGATTAATCGATTAATCATTAGTTGCAGCCCTATGTGATCATAACTTTACTAAGTTTTAAAGTGAGTTAAAAGCAACAAAGCAGTAATTAAACCTTTGATCTCAACTAAGTCGAGTCTTTTCAAAGTGCATGTGTGCTTTGTGTCAACAGTGGGCTCACATGGCGGCGCGTCGCTCACCTCTCTGACATGCGAAACCTGCAGAACGCGGCTGTTCTCCACGACGTTACCGACCCCTTCGGGTTCCCTGTCAATCATCGCGTCCAGCTTGTCTTTATTCTCCTCCATCAACACCATCTCAAAAGAAGAAACACAGAAGCCAAATTAGCTCCTCTTGTTTTTAATCCACAGGTAGGAAAGGGTCCCGCTCACCTCCCAGTCGTCTCCGGAGCCGCGCAGCGTCTGAAACATCTCTGCATCCTCCTCTCCTTGTTCCTCTATGAGAACGAACTCTTCTTCATCGTGGTCTGGCTCCTCCTCCCCGTCCAGGAGACGCAGGTCTGGCCGGCGAAGCTTCAGGAAGGAGCGCAGCTCGTCGGAGCTGCAGAGGGAGCAGGATGAGTCAGGATTACTGGGATGACAAACAACAGCGACAGCTGCAGCAGAAAGGAGACGCTGCTGCGAGGAAGACAGGATTTAATATCAGCTCTGCTGTTCTTGAGCTCCTCTCTTATTCGAACAAGGAAAATAGCAAATCTGCATGTTAAAAAGTCACCTTTTAACAAGTGGTGACTTTAAATGAGTTGGAATCATTCATTTACTTTAGTAAAAACAGAAGAAATACCCTGCAAAAAACCTCCAAAAACAGAACAAATTCACTATAAATCTGACAAAAGCCAAACAGCAAAACATTTCAGTTTTTCTGGCTTCTTTCAACATTAACCATCAGCTCTTATAGATCAGTTGCAGCATGACGTCGCATGGATCTGCCCCCATTTCCTGCTGAAGGGCAAAAAACTGCTAGCTGACGATGACTAGCATTGGTTTTAGCTGTTAAGTTATCAATATTACGTGCTAAATCTTAAATGTATGCATGATATATAAAAGAAAAGGGACACGGTGCTTTGCAACAATACAACAACTAGATAATAAGGTCAGGAAAAAGTTTTAATTTAGAGAAAAAAATAGTGAGGAAGGGGGAAGTAGTTCAGTTATGGTAGCTTGACTTTGAAAACCTTATCATGTAGATGTGATGTGGAATTTGGTGTTTTCGGTTCAGTTACAAAACAAAAAAAATTCAACCCACATACCAACACCAATCTGAAATCAGAAGTGAGGTTAGCACTTATGCTAACCGAAAGTGAGAAATGTTGAATAAAACTGATGCGAAACCATTCTAAAAGTCAATATTTCTTTACATATTTTGTAGTATTGTCTGTGGGTTTTGCTGTAGACATTGTTTTTCCTTTCTGTACCTTTCTTGTGTCAGAGCGAGCCAGGTGTCCCTCCTGGGTAAAGTTTTAGCTGAACTCTTCTTCTTCCCTGCAGGCGACTGAACCCGCAGTCGCAGGAACATCAAACCCCCGAGACTTCCCGCCGACGGCCGTCGAGGAGCTGGAACGCAAACAGACGTCCAGAGAAGAAGAAGCCAACACGAAACCAAAGAGCAGATGGTATCCCCACCAGCAGTTAGGCCCAGTTGGAAAAGAGTTATTTTTAGTTAAAATGAACTATGTTTACTTTAATTTTGATTGTATCATAAACAGGTCCCCAAATATGCAGTGACTTTTACTCAGATGCTCCCAAATCAGCTTTTTCTTAATTAACTAATTAAAATAGTAAATTTTTTAAAGAAAGAGTGACACAAATCCTGGTCTAGTTGATTAGAATACACTAAACATTTCTAACTTTGGGATGTGGAATGATTTACATATCAGTAACCTATAAAAATCTAACCTATCCTAATTTTAAAAATTTAAAATATATTAAAAAAGCTGAGTTTATTGGTGAGCTTCATGGTTTTAGTTTTAAAACGTCATGTCATCCAGCCTTACCTTCAGCCTGGCTCTTCTCAGAGGATTTCTCTGCGTCCTCTGGTCCACCGCAGCAGAAAGTGGCGGCGCTGCTCAGGACGGCCAGGCCGCCCACAGGATCCTCGCTCAGCACCCTGAGCGAGCCGCCGTCCAGCCCCCCGTCCACATCGTCCGTGTCTCTGCTGTCCGCCTCGTCCTGCTGGGAAACCTGGTTGGTTAGGCTCAGGGTGGGACTGGGCAGCACCGACGGAGCTGCAGAAACCAGCGCCGGGGGGGAATCCTCCGGCTTTTTGCCTCCATGACTCTGAGTGGATTTGAGTTTCTGGAATATGTTCTTTGCTTTTCCTCTCCTTCTGCAATGAAAACAACAAAATCAGCTTTTTCTTTGAACTAAGGAGGCAAGATATCAATTAATAGCTGAACGTAAAGTTGGCTGAGCTCATCGATCTCTTGTAACAAAAAGATCAACCATCTTTTCATAACACAAAATTTTTTTTAATAATATGCTGAATAAAAAAAGTAGTTAAATTTAAATATTATTTTGTCAGTTGAATTATATGATGGTGTATTTGGGACAGTGCAGATAGAAAAAAAGATTAATCTCAGATATATTCTAGAATAAACAAAGACATTTCTGAGTTTGAATAGTTGAAAATTAGAGAGAAGATTTTATTGAAAAAGAGGAAATTTCTGAGTTTGAAAACTCTACAATCTTTGACTTTTAAAACTCTTTTCTAACCCTAATTCTTTTTTTCACCAAAAAAGAATTTTTATGGTGAAAAAAAAATTTCACAAAAAAATTTTAAACTAAAAACTTTTTAGTTTTATCTAAAATATAACAGAAGTATTTCTTGTTTTTGTCGGAAATTTGCTGCCTAAAAACCCTAATATGCTGTTGTCATATAAATACTGACCAAATAAACAGAAAGTTGTAGTTTTTCTCACAATAAAACAGGAACCTCTTAGGTTGTTGAACAGAACAATAAAAGAGGAAAGGAAAATACGCAAAACACTTAATTCCTGATGAACAGAGATGCTCATACATAAATAGCCTGAAGTTGCTCTTAACTGAAGGTTAAAATTTCACTAAATGAGATGCATTAACTCACAACAGCTCTCAAAATCAACCTTGCTTATTTACATTATAGGCTTTTTTCCATAATGTTACTTAAGGATCTTGTCGGGCGTTTATATTTCAAAACAGAACCGCATAAAGTGCATTTTATATACTGTACGTCTTCATAATTAAACAGGGTGACCAGCTTCGCCCTCTGCTGGATTGCAGCCAAACTACAGCTCTTAAAGTACATCTACAAGGTTACTAGTTGGTAGACTGGGATTAATTTTAATCTAATAAACCATTAATCGACCTAACTGGAACCTATTTGCCTCATTTGTGCGCAGCAGTGAAACAGCACCGACCTCTGCTGGGAGGCGCTGAAGTGAACATGTGAAACGTCAGAGAAGAAAGAGATGGACGCCAAACTGTCGACAGCGCAAGACAGAAGGTAATCCTCGAAGCCGTGCTCCGTCACCAGCGGATGGGTTTTGGACGGGTCGAAGAAGATTTTAGTGGGCGTGACCACCAGGATACCAGAAACCACACCCTGGCAGAGACAGAGGGAGATGGGATTTCAGACGTCCAGGGAGCTGAAATCAGAGTTTATATTTTGTCGTTCCTCACCTTTCCGTCGGTGATGTAACGGCAGAACAGTTTGAGATACGACATGGCGGCAGGGGGCGCGCCCTGGCAGCACTCCGGAGGGAGAGCCAGAAGGCAGAGGTGCCCATCTGGCAGCGGCACCGCCTCCACATCCTGCCAGCAGCACAGTCACATCAACAGGTTCGTTTTAAAGCGTGGATTCAACAAAAACAAGATGAGTTTTTTCATCTTAAGATATAAGAATCTGTTTTTTTTCATTGATTTACAGCTTGTGTACAGGGCCGACCCAAGCCTTTTTGGGGGCCTAAGCGGGTTTTCGTTTGGGGCCCCACATACCAAGGTTCCTAACCAGGGTGAAGTTGGCCCCCCCACCTTCTTCAAATCAGACAAAATTGGAGTCACAGTGCTGCGTTTGTGCCGCAAAATTTTTTGTTTGTGCTACTATCATTTTAAAGATATAAAGAAATGTTTTTAGAGGTCATCAAAGGTCATCCAGCCCCCCACCTTCTTCAAATCAGACAAAATGGGTGTCAATTAACTCGACTACGTTTGTGCTGGTTTGTGCAGCAAAATTTTTTGTTTGTGCTGCTATCATTTTAAAGATATAAAGAAATGTTTTTAGAGGTCATCAAAGGTCAACCAGCCCTCACACTTTTCTAAAGTCAAACAAAATAGGTGTCAATCAACTTGGCTACGTTTGTGCAGCAAAAATTTTCGTTTGTGCCGCTATTATTTTAAGTGGGGGGAATGGTTGACCTTTTGACCTTTAACCTTTCATTAATATCTTCAAAGCCTATCTATCTAAAAAAAACAAAAACAAAAAAAAAACAAAAAACTTTAATTTCCCCCTGGGGATTAATAAAGTATCTATCTATCTAATAGGAGAATTATTTAACAGAATGTGAAACCAGATGAAGTTAAAGCTTCTGGGTAGAACATATTTACAGACAAAAAAGTTTTTTTTATTTTAAATGCAAAATGTGTATATTTTTTGTAGTCTAGGCTTTAGTACTGCTGTGTCGTTTTATCAACAAATGTTAATGATTAATCGATTACTAAATTAGTTGATGTCTATTTAAATAATCGATTATTCACAATTAATCCGATTAATCATTCCAGCTCTATAAAACACAATATTTTAATGAAGTAAATAAGTTTGTTTTCTGTAAATCATTTTAGATATGAAACATAAACACCTGCAGGTTTCTTTAGTGTATCACGATTAATCCTACTAATCGTTTCAGACCCTAATCAGAAGTAAATAATAAATCTCTGAAGTAAGCAAACATGTGCATTGGTTGCTAATAAACAATCTCTGGATGCAAACTACCTCTTTCTAAAAGGTTACAACTTGTAGAAACTTCTCAGCTAAATGCAGAACATGCAGCAATTTTTCCACTTACAAGAAGTTTGTCATATTCAGCCTCCGGTGAGGGAGTCTGAGCCGGGAGCGAATCCAAACAGTCCTGATCTGCATCTGCCTCTGGTTTCTCCTTCAACCCGCAGTCCAGTTCTAGCTGAGAGGATTTTCCACTGACAGAGGCGTCCTTTCTCTTCGAGACCAGCTGCTTCAGAAAGGAAGCCATGATAAGATTAACTCTGACTTTGACAGCACACCACGAAGACAGGAGGGATCACTTCCTCTTTCTGCATTTCCCCTCCTCTCTGTGTTTGTAGTCACATCTGAGCTACAGGAGGGAGAAGAGGGCTGTAAATGTGAAGCGGCTGTTTTATCTGTGATGCTCCAAAAAACCACATTAAAGGTGAACTATTATTGAACAGGTTAGGATAGATCAATGCAAAACCTATCCTAAACTGAAATGAAATTAAATGTTCATTACATTTTTTTTTTTACAAATTATTCTTGAATAATGAAATTTTTGTCTGCACAATTCTGCCTAATGTTTTATGGTGTCTTGTCACTTTAATTCCAAATAAGCTTCTGCTGGCCACGCCCCCTACTCAACGTTTACTCTCCCACCTGAAAATGGCTGCAAACAGATGTGCAATTACACAAAGTCTACCTGCTTTGAAAAGCAGAGGTGGAGCCGCCTGTATGGAGCTAAATTGGAGTGATAAATTTGTAATAAAAAAATAATAAAATTGAAACTGAAAATGAAAAACGTTTTGAAACATTAAATAAAAGATTTAAAACTGGAAAAAAAAAAAGTTCAAATCTACTTTTCAGATTCAAAAGTGTTTTTTTCTTATTTTAGATGTTTTTTTCAGTTTCAATATAATTTTCAGCAAAATTTTTCTTTTATGAGTCTTTTTTCTTTCTTTTCTTTATGGCCTCAATGTAGCTCCGTCCTCCTGCACAACCAACAAGAATGCAGCAAGTAGTTTCTGGATGGAAAGTCAATAACAAAGACCTTGTCTTTTTGTAAACCCAGCTGACCAAATGTCCTTGAACTCTCCTAGGGTTGCTAGGTAACGGGCAGAACTCTGCTGGGGTTGCCAGGCAACGGGCTGGGCTTCCCTGGGGTTACCAGGTCACAGTTCAGTGCCTGCTGATTTGTGATATTACATTTGAGAAGTTTTTGAAACAGTTTGTTTTTAGATCACCAAAAAACAACAATTTATTGCCAAAAAACAGATGGGTGGGTTTTTTAATCGCTTGGTTTGTTTTTAGAAGAAGTACAGTAGAATCCCGAATGGAACCACAAAAATGTGCAAAATGTGAATTTTGTATAACATGCATCCTTTAAAATAATATTAGCTTTTATTTCTAAGTTGAATGTTCGCAGTGAGGCCTGGAAACTAAGGGAGTAACTTTCTGCTGAATATTTTATTCATAAGAGCGCAGGAAGTGCTAGTTTGCATTACAAATCAACACAAGTCACATCAGATGCTAACAGCTGACTCATACCTCTTTTATTACGTTGGTATCAGAGCTGAGTTGCGTTGACGTTTTGTTCTTGTCTCCTGAGGATCCATCGCTGCTGAACGTAGACGAAACGCTGAACACCGTGTCCCCGGGGAGATCCTGCAACGAGCAGCAACAAAATGGTTTCCTGTGGGTTTTTATCACCTAATGTTCAAATACTTCACATGTTCCTCTTTCCCAATGCAATAAATAACAATTTGTTTTCAGTTGAAAGACAATAAAAGTCATGTGTATGTCATTAATTATCACAATTCATTATCTGAAGTGTCGTGCAATTCAATGGTGCTGGGAGGCAAATAAAAAGAAAATGTAAAACATCTGCAGGTGGTTTAAATACGGGGGTCAGTTTGCGTCACTCAGTGACTAACTGATGCAGTGAATCAGTTTCCTATTCCCTGACAAGTTAAAACGGAAAATTACCGCCTTGCAAAACTTAGGCATCTTATGACAAATCTCCGTTCAACATACATCAGTGGTAAATAATTAATAATAAGAACATTCATGAGAACCGCAAAGTGCCTGCAAATTATTCTCCAAAAGCATTCAACTATAAACGATACAACGCACTGCAAAAACACAAAAACTTACCAAGTATTTTTGGCCTAGTTTCTAGTGCAAATATTTTAGTACACTTGAAATAAACAAAACTAACTTAGAAGTAACTTTTCAACAACTTTTCAACAATTGCTACCTTAAAACCTTGTTTTCCTTAATATTGATGAAAAAGTTCTACTTATAAGTGAAATAATCTGCCAGTGGAAAATTTTACTTATAATAGCAGACTTTTAAACTCAGCATGATTTAAGCTTTTTGTAGTTTTTAAATGTATTAATTTTATTGCCTTTTTTAGCGTATGTCAAAGTAATCTGTATTTCTATAAGATGGGAAAAATGTCTTGGTTTATTGGCAGATTTCACTTATAACTTTTTCTGCCATTTTAATTAGTTATTTAATTAAAGCAAGCTCCTATATCTTGCTTTATAGGAGCAAGATATAGCTCAGATTTTCAGATGTTTCAGATTTTACTGCTAGGTCAGTAGAGGTTCAAAGAAGCAAAATATAATATTTTACAGCTCTAATAACTACTAATTATATTTCTAAATGTGTGAGAATATGAGATTTATTACATCAGACATAAAAAAATCAATCCAAGCTTCCTGTTTTTAACTCATAAATACAATATAAGTAAATTATAAACATTAAACTGGTAGGTACCTTGGAGTAAAAGCCTGAAAGTGAGTTCCTTCGACTGTATTTACTGCAGAAGTTCTTAAATAGACTTGTTTTCCCCATGGTGTCGCACAACTGCTGAACTTGAATCGTAACTCTGAACCTTGGACACGTCCTATGCAACACTTACAGGCCATAAAACTCAAGACGCATTTCAAAACCAAAAGTCCTGTTCCTAGCAACCACACAGAGATGTTACATAAATGTCCCAGTTATCAGTTCGCTGATCCGTTTCAATCGAGGAGCTGCTGTAACAACCACTGGATGTGATGAAGACTCACAGTGCTGCCATCTGCTGGTAAACCAACGCGCTCCGCAGTCGCTGCGGTGTTACTTAGATCCCACGCAGTTCCTGTGAGGGAAAAAATTAAGCTTTGTTTCAATTTTTAAAGATACTCTGGGTAAAAACTGTGCTTAGGACACAAAGCTGTATGGAAGAGGAAAAGGTCCACTAAAAAAAGATTCTAACATTAATCTGGAGAAAGAAAAAAGTCAGATTACTGAGATTAAAATCAGAATTTGAGGAAAAAAATCACAATACTGACAAAGTAAAAATTCTGAAAAATTCTCAGAAATTTTTCAAAATTCTCAGAAATGTTTCAAAATTCTCAGAAATGTTTCAAAATTCCAGAAAAAGTCACAATTTTGAAAAAAATAAAATAAAATCAAAATTCCAGAAAAAGGTCAAAATTCTGAAAAGTCTAAATTATGATAAAACCTAATATTTCTGAAAAAAAATAAATCTAAATTCCAGAAAAAATTCTGAAAATAAAACTAAAATTCCAAACTAAAAAATACATTCTGAGATTATTGTTGTGTACAGTGACAAACAAATTAAAATCTAATTTAAAATCAGAATTATGAGTAAAAAGTCCAAATTTCTTTCTTTTTTCAGCGGCCCTGTTTCTCTCCATGAAGCTGAAACCAGGATCTAAATAATATTCAAATTTAAATTCATTTGAATTCAGTTCGTTTAATGTCGTCTTGAAGCGCTTTCAGAAAAGTAATAATAATAATCTCAGTCCAACAAATGTTCCAACTAGTCTCAGTTATCACCTCATACAGTTGATGCTCAGTTAATTATTCAAAGTAGATTAAAAAAAATTGAAGCAAATTTGAAATTATGCGGCCCAGCAGCACCTTGCAGGTAGTACTGCCTCAGCTTTGGGTTCCTGATGTGGGGGACGTGATCCAGAGGTCGGCCCACGGCGACGGGGTCGTTGCTATGCGCAGCGCCGGCCGTGGCGTTCTGCATGATGTGGGATTGAGGTCGATTCTCCCAGGGAGGCTTGGCGAATCGTGGAGGCTGAGAAACACCGGCAGGCAGCTTGGATCCTAACCTGAGACACAAACTGATCTATTACCGATATAAACTGATCTATTATCAATATAAACTGATCTATCAGCGATAAAAACTGATCTATTATCAATATAAACTGATCTATTATCAATATAAACTGATCTATTATCAATATAAACTGATCTATTTGCAATATAAACTGATCTATTAGCAATATAAACTGATCTATTATCAATATAAACTGATCTATTAGCAATATAAACTGATGTATTATCAATATAAACTGATCGATTATCAATATAAACTGATCTATTAGCAATATAAACTGATTTATTACCTATATAAACTGATATATTACCGATATAAACTGATATATTATTGATATAAACTGATCTATTATCAATATAAACTGATATATCAACAATATAAACTGATCTATCACCAATATAAACTGATATTGATATAAACTGATCTATTATCAATATAAACTGATCTATTATCAATATAAACTGATCTATTACCAATATAAACTGATCTATTATCAATATAAACTGATATATTACCAATATAAACTGATCTATTATCAATATAAACTGATCTATTATCGATATAAACTGATATATTATCAATATAAACTGATCTATTATCAATATAAACTGATCTATTATCGATATAAACTGATATATTACCAATATAAACTGATCCATTATCAATATAAACTGATTTATTACCAATATAAACTGATATATTACCAATATAAACAGATCTATTATCAATATAAACTGATATATTACCAATATAAACTGATCTATTATCAATATAAACTGATCTATTATCGATATAAACTGATATATTACCAATATAAACTGATCTATTATCGATATAAACTGATCTATTATCGATATAAACTGATATATTACCAATATAAACTGAACTATTATCAATATAAACTGATCTATTATCAATATAAACTGATCTATTATCAATATAAACTGATCTATTATCAATATAAACTGATCTATTACCGATATAAACTGATATATTACCAATATAAACTGATATATTACTGATATAAACTGATATATTACGGATATAAACTGATATATTATCAATATAAACTGATCTATTATCAATATAAACTGATCTATTATCAATATAAACTGATATATTATCAATATAAACTGATTTATTACCGATATAAACTGATATATTATCAATATAAACTGATCTATTATCAATACAAACTGATTTATTACCAATATAAACTGATATATTACCAATATAAACTGATCTATTATCAATATAAACTGATCTATTACCAATATAAACTGATATATTACCAATATAAACTGATCTATTATCAATATAAACTGATCTATTATCGATATAAACTGATATATTACCAATATAAACTGATCTATTATCAATATAAACTGATCTATTATCGATATAAACTGATCTATTATCGATATGAACTTATCTATTATCAATATAAACTACAATAAATAGAATCAAAAAAGAACAAAGATTGGACAATATTTGCTTGATTTCATGTATCTTTTCATTTTTCGACTCTTCTTTTTCACAGATTTTATTTTGAGGTGCAGCTTCAAGGATTTCGGACTTGGAGAGCCAAAGTGTGAGCAGTGCAGCATCCGCAGTGGGCTGTGAGTTATTTATAGTGGAGTGGGAGTCGTCGAACACGTCCTGCCAAGATGGGGCTCCTCTCACCCACATGATGCTCATGGAGGCCCAGAGCAGTCGGCCCCCCACCGCCCCCAAATCTAACAAAACTGGTGTCAAATGTTTGTGCAGCAATTATTTTTATTTGTGTTGCTATTATTTTAAAAATATTAATTAAAAGGTTTCCATAAGTTACCAAATATCTTCAAAGCAAAAGCACCACAAACAAAACCATTTTTATTAGATTTGGTTTATGTGGGTGGGGCTGGTTGACCTTTTGACCTTTAAACTTTCATTAATATCTTCAAAGAAGAAGCAGCACAAACGAAAATGTTTTCTGCACAAACATAATTGAGTTGATTGACATCAATTTTGTTAGATTTTGGGAACGTGGGCAGGCTTAGTTGACCTTTTATGACCTCTGGAAACATTTTTTAAGGTTTCAGTCAGTCATATTAGATACCTGCTCTTCACGTTGCAGAAGTAGCCGCTCCTGGTTTTATCCGCCTGTGGTTTGAGGTTGACGGCTCCTAACGTCTCCGGCCGTCTCACTGATTGAGCCATTTCTGTTTTTCTGGTTTGGTGCAGGAGCTCAGCTGGCGTCCTTCCTCCTTTTGTTCCCCATGCTAACTGTTTAGCCCCTGTTACTGCACCTGCAGGAGACGGGAAAGTCATACAATGTGAGCTGATTTTTACCTGCATTCACTAGGCAGGAGGACGTGAGCCAGACTCTCGTCCGAATAACAGAGGCAGCCGTTCAATTCAGCAAAACTGCCAATCATCCCATGTCATTAGTTCGTAAGCCTGGCAATCAATATGAGCTTGTAGCCCAAGGCTGCCAGGCGGCGCTGCGAAAACCAACCCGCTCCCTTCTTTGAACCATGATTCAACTATTTTATGGGTCTGATTGCTGCAAGAATCAAGAAATGTGTTCAATAGAACCTGTGTGACAACATGAGGTAGCAAAAAAGCAACACATCATGTCCTGATCTAAATAACAACATTGCTCCTTTATTAACCCTTCATCAATGCTTTTTTTTCAGCATTTCACTGAAAAGTAGCTCCTATAATGAGCTCAGTTGCGCCACCAGGTGTTTCCTAATTACTGCTGGCTAGTCTGAAGGAGATGTGTGGGGGAGGAGTTTCGTCCTTGAAGGCGGGGCTAGGTCCACCCAGGCGTTCTGCCAGCTGACTGGTTGCCATGGAGATTAAAGGATTCCTCAAACATGCATGGAAAAATCAAAGCAACACTCCAGGTTTGTTTTTGATGAGGGAGAAACATTATAATACGACGTAAAGCTCAAAAAGATCATTTTACATAATACTTCCTCTGTAAATCTTTCCTTTTTGATAAAGTTGACAGTTCAGTTATTCTGAGTTAGTCTGAAAATGGTACAAAGCTTTTTCTGAGGGTTTGGATTGCCAAGCAATCACAGTGAGCGACATTATCCACAAAAACAGTTGGGAAACCTTTCAGGATTAGCTGGCAAACCAAAGTTACTCAAATAATACATCAACAAATCACCTACAGTCTGGATGATTTGTTACAATCTCTATCAGAAAATCAAGAGAGAAAATGTCTGACCATCAAGTTGAGAGTTTTTCAGCAGGAAAATGATCCAAAGCACCAGAAAATCCACGTCTGAATGGCTTAAACACTAAAATGAAGGTTTTGTAAGAGCCTGGAGGCTTATTACTAATCTGACTGAAATCATGTGACAGGACCTGAAATGCTACAAAGTGGATGAATTAAAACAATTCTGCAAAATTACATAACTATTTTAGTTTGCTACCTAAATGTATGCATCTTATTTTGCGATCCTTTATTTAATCTGAAACATTCACCAATCAGGCACAAAACTTTTGAATAAGTGAAAGGAATAACAAGATGGAAGTAAACATTGATTATTGGCCCAGTTTTACTTATCAGACCAATAAAAATTATTAACATTGGCTAATATAGATGCTAGAACAAAGATATCATGCATGTCTGTAAGGTTACAGAAAACAATTATTTTATTCTGACGATTAATCAGGTAAAGAAATCGCCACATTCTGCAGATTTTTTGCTAACTACTTTAGATTATTTTATATAATATTAGAAATACATTAAAATGCAAGTAATAAAGTCATCCAATTCCTTTTGTAAATTAGAAAATAAGCATCTTAGATGCAAAATGTTTATATTGTATTTGTGTTGTTCTTTCAGAAAAATTCCCTTTTTGAGTGTCTATATTACAGTTAACGATTAATTGACTAGTAATGAGGATTATTTCATCACTATTAATTTGATTAATTGTTACATGACCAAGTCACTTCATTGGGGAACATGTAAGAAAAGTCATCCTGCAGAGACAGTGGCGCAAAAAATATATATACACTTAGAGCAGGCGCCAGATGATGGAAAAATATTTGCAGTTTGCCTTTCACAGCTGCTTGTGCTATGAATATACTTCAGAAAGTATTTAGCTGCACTCCTGTGCAAAGGTACTTATACCGCCAATTTTAGCACTTCTGAAGCACAACAATTAGCTTAACTGCTAACTTGGTCTTCAAATTCCTCAAACATCATTCCAGTCTAGAATATATGGGATTTGCTGCCTAAACCAGTCAGGTAAAGGGAGGCCCTACCTCATAACTTAAACATCAGCACACCCTCAGGGGTCAAGTGGAGCTAATGGACGGGTCATTGATGTTTTGCAAAACAGCATTACTCGACCATAAGCCTAATCGTCGAATATGTTTCGAATAATATGGTTCAGTTAAATAAGAGCCAATAATAACAATTAGATTGTAACCCTCATTTGGTATTCCGGGCTCACGTCCCTCTGTGTTGTGGTTTATTAGCAACAGACAGTAACTAAAACACGTTTAGTAATTTCCCTCCATTCTTCAGTCATACTGTTGAGATCATGCAAGAACTTGTTTCCTGTAAAAGCTGGTGTTAACATGATCGCAGTGGAGGAAGTGAGCAATTCAGACGACATCACACAGAATGATCTAGAGAGCAGCTACTGCAGAAGCAAGCGACACCCAGCAGCGAGCAGAATGAAAACAAACGGGGAACAGAGAGGGGAACGTGAGCTGCATCCACTGACCTGAGTCCAGCCGGAGGACGGGGATGAGCGGCTGTCACATGAGCGCACCTTCATGTTGCAGGGTTATGATATCACTGCAGACAACAGAAACAAGTTGAGGCTCCTCCCTGTCAGGAGCGCCGACTCCGACATTTGTCAAGATAGTTCCCCTCCCTTTCTAGACACGCGGAATAAAGCAGATGGGAGTGATACATCTTGAAGATTCAAACATCTTTGAAAAAAAGTAAGAAAGAAAACAATGAATATTATGGTTATTTTTAGAATAAATGTTTCAACACTATTTGATTCTCGTCATGTGGAGTATTATACGACTGAAATAAATAGTTGACCTAAATCACAATTTAGCAGTGCCTGAAATTATTTCACAAATGATTGTTGAAAACAACAAGTTCATTTTGTCCCGTTTGTTCGTCTTACCAGATTTTTTATGGAATACCGCAAGGCTCAGAGTTTCAGCCTATTCTTTTTCCTATTTATGCAGCAAAAAAAAATAAAAAATAAAAATAAAAAATCAACAAATATTTGCATACACTCTGTGACAGGACAAATTAACTTTATTCACTCTCTCACATTTCCCTTGTTTACAAAAATTACTTTCAGACACAATTCTGGATTTCTTTTTCTTATTACCTTAATAAAACCCATGTTTACATACCTTTTTGTCTATTCTGTAGGATTTTGTTTTTTGAACTTTAAGATTCAAGATCTCATTTACTAGAGATCTTGTTTGTTTTTGTTTGTTTGTTTTGCTAAAAACAAACAGAAATTACAATCAATTATAATATAAGTAATTAAAATATTTGGCTCCATAAAATTAGTTAGCAAAATATGGCCTTAAAACAAGGCCAGATTTTTTGTTGTTGTTATTGTAATTTTGTGTTACATAACTAAAGACGTTTAATAAATATAAGAAGCTGAATAAATGTACATCTAAAGATGTTTTTTTTATGTTTGGTAACATGTATACGAAACACAAAACGCAGCTGGAAAATTTTTTTTTTTTTAAAGAACATAAGATATGAACTCAACGGAACCTGTTAGATACAAATCTTTGGGATATTTTGGATTCGGATGCATTAACATGTTCACCCTGCAGTATTCGTTTCTCTCGCTAGATGGCGAGCTTGTATTTGCTTTGTTCGTTTTGCTCCATAAAGGAAGCGGTCCTGCTGCAGCCAATCAGATTACAGGACAGGGAGACGCAGGCTTCCGGCCTAACAAACGTCAATAGAGGAGAAGCGGTTACTCTCAGAGGCAGTTGTGCGTTAGCCTCTCACGATTCAGCTTTTATATCCCGTAAGTTGGTCTCTTGATTTAGAGTGAAATTTAGACAGAAGTGTTTAGTTTACGGAGTGCACTTTGTAAAGAAACCCTTTAGGGTCAACCGGGTTCTCGGTGTCGGAGCGGTGAATGCTAACTGTGGGTTCCTACTGCTAGCCTAGCCACCCGGCCGGGCTGTTGGTACTTTCTACCAACGGTTGAAATAATTATTGCAACGAACACTTTTCTCTGGTGAATATCCTTTTCTGGCACCACCGAAAGCGACTCACGTTAGAATATATCGTTACTATGTTCAATCTGCAGGTAATAAAAATATTAACCGTGTATATCTAAATATATATATATACATATATTTTTTTTATTAATTTTCTAAAAAATATATACTATGAAATTACTTCTTTTTATTGTATTTTTCCCCTGCAAAGTGACCTGGTCTCTGGTAAAGTGGAGAGATAAAATAAGTTCATAATGTTATGCAGCACATGAACATAATAATAATTTAAATAATAATAATATTGTTTTTATTCCCGACTATTGCTAAAAAATTTTTAAAAACAACTGCCTTAAAAATCTCCTGGATTTTTACTGAGATAGTTGTGTATGATAACTAATGGGTTAAAATAAGTGGAAATTGTTTAAATAAGGATGAATACGTACGTTTTCTGGTTTTTTTTAAATTTGTATAATGTTTTTGTATAAAATGTAAAAAATAATAAAGTATCTTTATTCTATTTAACTTTTTTGTAACTTGGTTAATTTATTCAGGTTATGTATGTTTATGAGCACTGAAAAAATAGACAAAGATTTTGCATAGTTTTTTATGCTTAGGTAGTTTTTTTATGCTTAGGTAATGTTTGAAATGAAACTTCACATTTAAAAATTTTTTTGTTTTGTAAAAATACTGGTATTACTTAAATTTTCCTCATTTGGGTAAAGTTTCAATGGATTAATAAAACATTGGAAAGATCATTTTAACTGAAAACACTTGTAACAGTTTTTTTTTTAAATCTGTTTGAATTTGACCTCAGTGAGTTTTATGTTTAATCCCAGGAATTGGCATTCACAGCAACATGACATCTGTTTGCTGAGCTGCTGCTTCTTCAGACAATACTTGCACCAAGATTTGGTTTGCAACGAATGAGGCTGACACACCGTCACCATGGAAACAGAGACAGTAAGATTATGCTGCTGTGGGAAAGTTGTGCAGAAAGCAGGTATACACAATGAGGAGAGATCAGGAGTGTTTTTATTTATTTCCAATTCTGCAGGAAATGATTCCCATCTGGCAGAATAAGCCCCACGGAGCCGCCCGCAGCGTCGTCAGAAGGATAGGGTCCACTCTTCCTCTAAAGCCTCCACAGAGGGCATGTTTTCAGGTACGCTTCACATCCTAGGTTGCACTGTGTTTTTTTTTGTTTTTTTTACTCCACCTTAATATTTCTCCAATATTTTTGATAACTGGACATTCCCAGAATATGTGCGTATTGTCTTCGATTTCCCCACATTTTCTCCAACAACATGCAGTCGACTTTTTTTTTTATACAAAATTAGAAATGATTAGGGCGGGTGTAAAAATACCTAACTTTCAATTTCCAGTTAAATTCTTCCCATTTTGGATCCTCTATCAGGATATTTAACTCCAATTCCCACATCTATTTTGTAATATCACCTGATATTCTGCGTAATATCAGGTGAGAGCCTCTTTCATTAATTAAAAACCTCTTTTAGTTGGTATTTTCTTACTATAATAGAACTAAAATATTGTCCTATATTATTGGGATGTTTATTGATTCTGTGTTTTGCTGTTTTTAATCAATAAATCCACTTCTGGATGAGTTAAAATGGCGCGTCTTGCTCCATCAGGAGCTGCCCGGTCTGCCCTCGTTCCGGCCGCTTGACGGCCCGTCGGTTCCAACCCTGGCTGACATCGCCTGGATTGTCGCAGACGAGGAGGAGACGTACGCCAGAGTCAGGTCCGAAATCCAAATCTGGTTCTGAGAAACCAGCATAAAAGTTCAAAATCCTTGAAAATTAGAAGTTTTCAAGATTTAGAAAGTGATTGATTTCTTTGAAAGTGCTTAATATTCAAACTGCACAGTTTTGCAGTATAGTACAATCTAATGTTTGATTAAAAGCCAAATTAATCATTTTACAGTTGAAGCCAGATATTTTTTTTCTCCATTTCTGAACTTAAATCAGACTAAACGTTTATTTTAAGTCAGTTACCAAAATTATTCATATTTGCTAAATGAGAGAAAACTTAACAAGAACTTTCTTTTTTTATTTAATTTTGAATATTTAATAATCCTAATGGATAAATGAGTTACTGATTTGTGCAATTGAAATACAAGTTGGATTATTTTTTATATGTTAAAGTTGTTAAATTTGTGTTTGTGTTCTCAGACCAGTCAGGTGTGCAGAGTGTGAGAGAAACATTTTAAAATGTAAAACTTTAGTTTACGTCATTCCTGCTGTAGAATAAACAGAAGGGGAGATAAAACGGCGTACGTGGGACGTAAAACAAATTAAAACAAACGTGTCTTCAGCTGCTTTCTAAAAGTAACCTCTGTTCTCTGTGCAGAAGCGACTCGCGGCCCCTGAAACACGAGTGGCGACCCACGCCGCTCCTCGTTCTGCACAGGAACTCGTCCGTGCCGAACTTCCGGCGGGAGGGGAAGCGGATGGAGGGTCTGAGGAAGCCGGGCGTGACGGCGCTGAACCGAACCACGGCGCTGCAGGAGGAGCTGAGCCGCCTCAGAGCGCAGATCGCCAAGATTGTTGCCAGCGACTCGGGTCAGTAACTCCTGAACAGAGTTATTATGCTTAAATAAAACTAGCAAAATAACAAAAACTGAAGCTGAGAAAACATTTTTGTTAAATGAAATAAATAAAAACTGTAATTTATGTGGGAAAAACTAACTGGAACTATATTGTGTGTTAAGAAAACCAACTAAAAACGGGGAGAAAACACCAGTTAGTTGGTTATTCAACAATAACTGAATATTTATTTTTGAAAATGTTATTTTCTGTTGAGTATTTATTAACCAATCAATGTAAACATAATCACAATACAATATGTTGTCCTTTTTGAATTCTGAAAGTGTTAAAAAAATAAACTACTAAAAACTAATCTAAAACTAAACAATGTTTAACTAATTATTAATAAAAACTAAACATTTAAATAATAACTAATAAAAACTGAACAATATTTAAATAATTGATAACTAAAAAATGACAAAAACTAAACAATATTTAATTAATAATAGCTAATAATAAATAAACAATGTTTAACTAATAAGAACTAGCAAAAACACTCTTAAAAACTAATTAAAGCTAAACGTATAAACTGTAAAAAGTCACAACAAACTAAAACTAAACTGTAATAAGCTATTAGATCCGGCTCCAGATGCTGTTTATCCGGCTCCAGATGCTGTTGCTGTTTATTTATCAACTGGAAGTTGATCAAACTTCCAGTAAAGTCAAATTTTTTCCGGTTTGGTATCAGTGGATGAACCTGCTGCTGTTTAGAGGCTGATAACTCATTTCTTCTTGTTAGTTTTTCTTGTTGCCTGTCGCTGAGCCTTCATGTGACTCTGTGCTGCTGCCCAGTCAGCTGCCCTGATTCCCTGTAAGCCGTTTGTAGGTCAGCGATGGAAGATTATCCCCGCTGTTCTGTGGCAGCTGCACATCACATGACAGATAATTTAAAACCTTTTCTCTTCAAAGTTTTTTGATTATTTTGTATAAAAGGTTCCTGGAAGAATTTGACTTAGTTTTCAGTTCCAGAAAAAAACGTTTTAGGAAAAATGTTTGTACTTCCGTATCATATTCCCTGTTTTGTCCTGAAAAGGTTTGTATCTCCATTCATTTGTCGGCTTGTTTACCTGCTTCCTTCCAGCTTCAGGCTTTTTTTTTTTTTTTTTTTTTTTTGAAGCCTGAACTCATTAAAATTTCTCTAATTGCACTAAATGACAATTAGGGCTGGGCTTTTATGATTTATCATCAAAAACTTCATGTCAGGATAAGAATTTTGATTTTGTTTACTCAAAAAATTTCAATTAATGACTAAATAAAAAATAAGCTGATATCTAAAATGTTATTTTTATTTATGGATCTGGTACAAAAAACTAGATTAAAATTGGATTGGATCAAAAAAAAAGTTTGAAATTGGATCTGAAGTCTTCAGTTTGTTCCATGAGGGCACCAATAAATATCAATAAATGTGATTAAAAATATGATTAAATGCAGTTTTAAGTACACTGCAAAAACACAAAATCTTACCAAGTATTTTTGTCTTAATTTCTACTACAAATATTAGTTTACTTAAAATAAGGTGAAACTAAATTAAAAAGCAACTCTTCAGCGACGTCTTTGATTGCTTAATTACAGACCCGCTGGGGTTGCTAGGTAACGGCGCAGCCCCTGCTGATTGGTTACATTCCAGAGGTTTTTTAACCCATTCTACAAAACATTAAAACTTATTGTCCAAAAAACGTGGAAAAATTTGGATTTACCCTTTTTGATCCGTTTAAAGTTCCTCTAATCGGTAATAAGTGACCAACCAGAGCGATCTGATCTTCTCCCTCCAGACTCCAACCCGCTGACCCCTGAACTTCTCTCCCCCGACGACACCAGCATGGCGTTCTCCATGGCGCCGTTCGAGGCCGCCTCCTTCCAGCCGGCGGCCGCCGCTCCTGCTTCCTTCGTCATCAGCGACGTCACCGAGGAGGAAGAGGAGGACGACGAAGAGCCAGTGGAGGAAGATGAGAAGGACGTGGTCTCCATCGTGTCGGAGCTGCTACCCGACCCGCTGCCGCCGGTTTCCATGACGGCGTCGGCGACCTTCGACCTGGACCGGCCCAGCATGGAGTTCAGGGAGGCGGAGGAAGACACGGTGTCGCTGTCCAAGTCGACGAGCTTCGCCGACGTCATGGACATCCTGAAGGACATGAATAAGATGAAGATGAGCAAAGACAGGTGAGGAAGGCGCAGAGCTCACCTACAGCTTCCTGTTTGTTCACCAGAACAAAACCAGATCCGATACAGGCGAAATAACGCGAGAATAAAACTTTAATATTAGAAAATAATGAGCAGGAAGTTGTCGCTTTATCAGATCTCCAACATGAAAATTTACTGAATTCATTATCAAACCTTTTCTTCTCATTAAAACATATTTTTCCCTCATAATTTTAAGACGTTCTTCTGGTAAAATTGTCTTTATTCTGATATTTTAACTGTTTTCTCATAATTAAACCAAAATTCTCGTTGCAGGGCTCTGATACTCTGTCGTACAGCAAACAGAAGGAGAGACTAAAAAATATTTAGAAAATATTTTCTTTCATTTGTAATTTCATAAACTGATCTAAAATCGGATTATTAAAAAAAATTTATTGAAACCGTAATTGGGATGAAAAGAATTTAATCTGGTACAAAAAAAAATTATTCTATCAATTCTTTTTGTACCACATCCAATTTAAATCTGGGATCAAAAGAAATTGATTGCAATTTTATCTAGTATGGAAAAAAATTAAATCAGATCTGGTACAAAAAATAAAAATCGATCCAAATCGTATCTTGTACGGAAAAAAAATTTGCAAATCGGACATTGTTTGAAAAACAATAACTATAAGATCTGGTGGATTAAATTGAGTCTTGCATGAATAAAATCAGTCTTATTTTCCCGTGCCACCGCCGCCTGCGCTGACGATGCGTTGTCTCCCAGGTACAGCCGCGGTTGCACGTCGCTCAGAGAGGAAGACTCCGCAACCCTGATTTCTGAAGCTCTGAGGAAAAAGTTTGTCCTGAAGGAAGAGGATTCTGCTGCTGCTGTGAAACGGAAGTAGCCACTTCCTGCTGCGCCACGTAAGTCAGCGAAGAGCTGAATTTTTTAGGCTTTTCAATTTTTATTTTTAACTTTAGCCTTTACAATTTATTCCCACGGATCAGCAGCCGTTCTGATCCCAGAACAAAAGACGGAGAAGAGATTAGAATCGAGATTCTTTTCTGGCTTTGTCTAAACTTGTTTTCCAAACTTTTATTATTGTTTATTGGATCTAAATGAGGCAACTTGGCTGTTGATTTCCTCCAGAAAAGATGCAATTTTTTTATTTTCTTTGCCTTTTGCATCGTTAGGAAAAAAGTGTCTTGTGTCAAAGTGAAGAAAATAATCCTTTTTGATTCCAGAAACATTTTTATCTCTTTAAATTAGAATATGATTGAAACGTTGATTTATTTCAGCTCTAAAAAGTGGAACTTGTATAGCTTGATAAAGTTTGGTGACTATAGCTTGAAATATTACATCAAATCTATTTATTGTTGTTTTTACGCAGTAATTAATCAAAAATAAGGTATAAAAATAGGTCTCATTTTTAATCTGTTCTGCTAAAAACAAACAATAGTTACACAAAATAACATTAAAATGACCAAACTACACACATTTTCTGAACAGTAAATGCAAAATAAAGGAAAGTACAACACAATTATTAAAATAAAATATACAAAATAATTAAAACTAAACAGTTTCACTTTTTAAAACTGATAAATTTGCGATTGTATTCTAATTTATGGATTTGAATTTGTTGTTTTGACTGTTAGAAAACCTGACCTGAGTGTTTTTTATTATCGGTAAAGTTAGTAGTTAATGCTTTAATTCAACAGTAAACAAGCTGATCTACCTAATAAAATGTGTGTTTACATCATTCTGAGCCCTATTTGAACAAAATGAGTTCAGTTTTTGTAAAAAAAAAAACAACAACAAAAAACCCATCTTATTCCCATGATGGTTGAGATTCTGCTGAATCTGTCCGGGATTTATTTGTTTCTCCAAATAAAGATTCTCTGTCTTTATTGGTCATTTGGATGTTTTTAAGAATAGGAATCTGATTTTTTTTTTTCTTCTTGGCACTACAGCGCTCATTTTTGTTTTTTATCCTAAATGAGGTGAAATGTGTCGTAAACCTCCCACAGCATGCTTGGCTAAAGGGAACCTCCTGGTTTGGTTTGGAGTTTTTCTGCCATAGAATGAGTGTGTAACTCTTGTACCTCATCAAAATGTGTTTATTCTGTTTTTGTTGTTTTTAATGGTTTTGTTTTTCATGCAAGTAACTGTAAATAAAGGTGGTGCGACTTTTCAAAATGATTGCGTCTATTTCTGATTATTGTGTAGTAACAGTGTGTAACCACATGGGGGCAGTGCAACCAAAAGAAATCATTTTAAATATCCAAAATTAAAGTTTTTGTTTTTCCTTTTCATGATGGGTTTGAAAATAGACAAAAATTAAGACTAATACTGTAAAACGTTTGTAAAAATAAAAAAAAAAATACCTTAGTTGCCTTTATACCAAAAACCTTTTTTATTGCAATTGTTTGTAAATTTCCTTGAGTAAAATATATCTTGAAGTTGTGCTATTTTTACTTGAGGTAAAAAAAAAAAAAAAAAGGGTGCCAAAACTCAAATAATTGCTTTTTTGATTTCTTTTTTTTTTTTCTTCTTTTTTTTACATATTCTGGAGTATAAAACGTTCCTGAAATAAATTTTTTTTTAAATGTGTTGCTTAGTAATTAAGAATATGATGTTGATTAAATTACATTTGTATACTGTCTTTTTTTTAATAAAAAGTTTTATACAGTTTTATATAAATTGACCAGAGCTGAATTGAATTAACATCAGAGGTGCCAAAAAATGTACTCAAGTAAAAGTAGCACTACTTCAAGAAATTAATCAAATACGAGTACAAAAGTATTTGGTAAAAGGTTCATTCAAGTACTGAGTAACTCATCAAAATATCAGTCATTTAATACTTCAACTTACATCAAGTTATATTATTTGGATGATGTGGTTAAGTGGATATTTTGATATTTTAAAGACCAAAGTGACAATAATTTATACAAAACAAAAAATGACAATCAGGCAAAAGAAAATTTTTCCAAACCAGTTTCTTTCAATAAAAAACTTAGAAAACTTCAACAAAAACTGCAGGTGTGTCTGAATTTTTGATTAAAACATGTTTGTTTTTTATTCAGTGGGTAGAAAATTGAAATTTTACTGAAGTAAAAGAAGAAATACTTCATAATAAAATTACTCAAGTAAAAAGTACAGCATAGTAAAAATGCCAGACTAACATTAAATGCAAGAAAATTAACTTTAGAACCAACATATTATTGGTGAAAAGCTTAAAGATGTCTCTTTCCGCTGGTTTTCCTGTGTAATTTGATTTCTCTCTGTCTAAATTTCCAGGATCAGCGCTGGCCCACATTCTTTTCCATTTCCTGTTTTTTCCCCGGATGATCCAGCTCCTCTGGTTCTCAGCCTACTTTCTGAGTCCTTGGCCTATTTCGTCCCTCGTTACCTCCGCCGTGGAGGTGAAGAAGAATAGATCCATCCGCCAATTTTAGATGCAGGCAGATCTCTTTGGAGGCTCTGCTGATGGAACTTTGTGTCAAAATGAGGCTCTGGTGAACGGATAAGTACCGGCTTTCAAAGCAACACTCGGTACAGAACTTTATTAAAGCGAACTGTAACAAAGTCTGCAGAGTTCTTTCTTTGTGGCTTTACTCAAATTAAAGCTTAGGAAGGAAATCAAAGCAATATGGTTGTAACTTAAGTTGCTAATAAGAAAAATAAAAGACGAAAAGAATGAAATGTGTGAGACCGAGATGTTCGGCTGAATGAAGCGCCACTAACGTGAAACTTAAGGAGTTTGTCTAGAGTTTATATTTCTAACATAATCGCAAAACGTGAATTTTTCATTCCACGTTGGAGTCCGGTCAACTGTTTCTCTTTTCCCTTCTGATGTGGCTCCGCTATCTTTAATACTGAATCGCTGACTCCACTTAAGAATGACCAGCGGCGCCCTCTGCTGGGTGGCGGCCAAACTACAGCACTGAAATGATGTCTAAGCCGACGTTACAGTTATTGATTATGACTATTAAACTACTAATTGACTATTAATCACACATAAGGACTTGTAAGAAAATAAGGGTTAAGGTATAACGGTGTATATTAGGGACACTGTAGATAGAAAAAAAGGCAGTAAATTTCCTAAAATAAACAAGAAAATTTCTGTTTGAAAAGTCAAAGGTTTGGAAGACAAAAAACAGAAATTTTAAAATTGATCTCAGAAATGGTCTATTGAAAAGAATTGGACATTTTTGAGTTTGAAAACTTAAAAATTTGTGAGAAACACAGAAATTTGGAGATTATTCTCAGAAATTATGTAGAAAAAAAAACTAGAAATTTTTGAGTTTTGAAATTTGCAAGAAAAACATCTCAGAAGTTTTAACATTATTTAAATTTTAAAAATTCTGTACATTTTTGTAAGAGAAATGTTTTGTCTATAAAATTATAGAAATTCTTATATA
>CAEFZX010026785.1:0-14323 GCA_903066825.1 Alfaro cultratus
AATCTACAATGTCAATAGTCATGAAAATAAAGGAAACTCATTGAATGAGAAGGTGTGTCCAAACTTTTGGTCTGTACTGTACATGCATCCAAATGCAAGAATCTAAAAAATGTCACTTCTTGTCATCTCTGTCACACATTTTCCCGCTTTTAGCTTTGACAGAGTAACAAATAGTCTACCCTGTGAATGAATTAAAAAGGTATTACTGTGCACTTTACCTGGTGGAACTCTCTCTGGTGCTGGACGGCCCCAACGTCGCCTCCTATGGGCAGCTGCTCCGATAGCTCCTCGTCCTTGGCTGTCAGCCATTCTATGATCTCCTGCAGAGAGAGCTGCAGCTTCCCGCTGTTGTCGGAGAAAGCTTCGAGTCGTGCCCTGCCAACACACGTACGCACAGGGAATGGATTTAGCAAACGTTTTCCAAAGAACCAGCCAGGAGATGACATGAAGCCATTTCCTCTCACCACCCAGAACGGCAATATAGAGCGAACTTCACATATAGTCAAACTAGTTACCATCATTTGTTTCACAATAAAGATTCATTATGAGTTTTAGAACGTGTCCCTCATCTTGTTAAAGAACTGTCCTATTGAGATTTTAAAATTCAAATTCAAAAATACTTTATTGATCCCAAAGGGAAATTAAATGACGTTGTAGATCATATTAATTCAGATTCTTTAAAGAGTTATTGTAGACAGTGATGGCTGTTGGCAGGAAAGATCTCCTGTAGCAGTCTGTGTTACAGTGAATCTGAAGAAGACTCTGACTGAAGACACTGTTTTCCTGAGAGAGTCTCATAAAAGGGATGGTCAGGGTTGTTTATAATTTTTTTAATTTTATGAAGAATTATTCTTTGTATCGTCATCTCCAGAGGTTCCACAGTCATCCCCAGAACAGAACCAGAACAGAACCAGTCTCCTTTATCAGGCTGTTGGGTCTTTTTAGGCCCCTGGCTCTCATGCTGCTGCCCCAACAGATGACAGATGAAGAGACTAAACTCTCATCAACAGACTTATAGAAGATCTGCAGCATCTCGGTGCAAACATTGAAGGATCTTAGCCTCCTCCAGTCTCCTCTATCTCTTCTTATAGACGTTTCACTGTTGCATCTCCAGTCCAGTCTGTTGTCCAGATGAATACAGAGGTATTTATATTCCTGAACCACTTCCTCTTTTTCTCCCATGATGGAAATAGGGTTTGATCTTTCACCCTGTTCCTCCTGAATTCAATAATCATCTCCTTTGTGTTGTTTACTTTCAAAATGAGTTGATTGTTTCCACACCATGACACAAAGCCGTTCACCAGATCTCTGTACTAAATCTCTTGTCCATCTCTGATTATCTCTGATTAATTTTACAGCTCAGGTCATATGGGCATGATTCTCATTAATTTATAAGCTTTTATTTTAATATTTCTTTATCATGTTACCAAAAAAATCTGTTTTTCTGAACTGAATGTCTGACTATCTTAATTATGTTATACAATGTTATGCTAATACTGACACATACTCATCTATGCAAATGTAATACCTTCACTTCAATCTTTTTTATTGTTTAGTGCAGAAGGGCCCTGACTGTCATACAAAGGCAAGGCTATTAGCTTGTCATTTGGGATTGAGTCCAGCTTCTTTGCCAGAATAGAAACCATATTTCTGCTTTTGGCTAATCTCATTGCATAGACCTTTTCTCAACAAATCAATAAATGGAAAAGTTCAACAAACAAGTAAAGCTCTAAGACGGGGAAATGTAGATTTACATGACAAGGGAAAATCTCTTGGAGCCATTTCTGATTCAAATGCAAGATGGATGTTCAGACAAAAATTGTGCTTTTTAGGCACATTGACAAAAAAAAAAAAAAAAGATTGCTAGCAACCAAAGAGTGAGTGAGTTAGTTGCTTGGTTGACAAGTGAAAAGTGGAGCAAAGTCTTTCATCTGCCTACATTCCCCAGAATGCTCTGCAGTTAAAATCTGCCAGATTAAGGAGCTTTATTTCACTTCAGAGTGAAAGTCAAAGTCACATCATTTGTATCCGTCTTTAAATGTTCCAGTACACTGCTGATTGCAGAATATTGATAAGAAATATTGATTTAGGTTTAATAAATTTACTGGCTTTAATAGCTAAACCAAGTAGTGGGAGGTTTTTCCGAATAAAAATGGACTTTCTCAGGAAACAAGATATTCTCAAAGAAATGCCACATTTCTCCTGAAATGTTGAACATTTTGTGACATTTTTCAGGATTGCTATCAATGTGAGCAGAGAAAGAAGCAGCACTGGAAATACTGAAATACTGGATGCAAATTCTGGATGTGTTTTGTTTTGTTTTTTTAACTTTTGTTTTCCAACAACAGTAAAAGTAAAAAACATACTGTGATTTGTGTTTTCGGCATTTCCAAACTCTGACTTCATCAATCTTTAGCCACATTTCACTAAATGTGAGCAAGCAGGAACACTCTGCGACTGAAATAAAAACTACTGTGGGTACATGGTGCAAATGATGGCAGAAATGAACGTTGTGACAAGGCCTCTAACAGCAATGAGGAAATTTTATTTGCTGATTTTCAGTTTGCTTTCTCTGCCTACCTGTCTGCATCCCGACTCATTTATGCAGCTAATTCTGAATCTAGGATTATTTAAATAGATCTAATTTAAAAAAACAACTATTGAAAAGGATGCCAAAAGAAAGTACTCTAAAGCTTCATCAGCAGGTGTTCAAATCATGTTTTCAGATAGTTTCTATTAACATTCTTGATTTAAAACATGCAAATAAACCTTCTTTCATGCGCTGAGCATTATAATTCATTTTTATATAATAGAGACGGTTACACAGTGTGACATTTTCTCTCCTTATGTGTCTCATGTGCAGAAACCATAGCAGTAAAGAGCCAGTGATTTTAGCAGCACTCCATATGCTGAGGCAATGAGAATCGGTAAATATAGATGCAAACACAACAAAGTTCAAAAACCTGCTAGTGAGAAAGAAAAAATATTCTTAACATATTTGTTAGACTTAAAGGAACACTGACAACAAACTGCTTCTTTCTTTCACATTTCAATCTAACTGTGCTGCTTGAAACCAACACAGAATATTTAAAAATAAAGCAATATCACTCTGGTTTAGCATGAAAAGTACAAGCTGAGTATTACTGATGTGGTCTGAACCAGAAAATGACTTGAGGTACTGAGAGAAACTCGCATAAAGCTTTGAGTTAAGTCTCAAAAGCTTAATAAGTAACTCTGAATCATCATAAGCATAACAAGTAGGAGGTTTGTACAATTTGGTAACTGGAGCATCCCACTGGCCCAGTTGTGCTTCAGCTTAATGACGATGTCAACAACTGTCTGAATATGAGACAAAATGTAAAAACAAAAATTTTAGCACCATCTAAAACTCCAAGTAAAGCATTGAGTTGTTTTTATGGCAGAAGTTTGTTCTTTCACAAGTTATAATTTGAGCATCTTGGACATTTCTCTAAATGTATTTTTGCTCTTAATAAGATTTTTTCTTATTATAAGTCTTCAAAATTGAAAAAACAAGTTATCCTTTTCAAGAAGAGCTATATAATTATAGCCTGGACTCTCTTTCTGTCTGCATGTGGAGTACAGAGTTGGAGTCAGGAAAGAGTCCCTGCAGGCATGTAATGTATTTCCTACCATCAAGAACTAGTCAGCATTTAATTTCTCTCAACTTCTTTTTGTGTGGGATCTCACATCACCTTCACATGGGGACGAGGTTTTAGTGTCCCGGGGTTTTTATGTTTAATGCTTTGACCTTTGGTAGGATTTTCCACAGCAATCAGCCTTAGTCGAAGGGTCAGAGTATAACTCATTCAATCAATGGATCAGATAAATGTGATCTTTTATTCAAATGTGAATAAAAAAGTGGACACTCAATGAGATGTTGAAGCCAGTATTTTGACCCTGATGAGATGCAAACAGAGATGAGACGGCGTATCATGTTCCAGAGTCCGTCTGATCTGAGAAATTTCTTGATCTGCAGATAAAAACATGTTGGGAGCCAACATGTTTTCTTAAAACATAAAATTAAAAAAACCTGCATGAGTGTGGCTTCATAGTTCAGTCAGCACATCTTATGCAGAGTGAAAAGTAAAATCTCTAAGCCACGCCCCTTTGGTTCTGCAGCCTCAGCAGCATGCTCTGTAAGCACACAGGTCCAATAGTCTCAGCAAACTGACTGAAAATAGTGAAAAGAAAAAAATTATATTAAAAAATACAATAATTATAAATGTGTGTTTGTGGCAGATAATCTGAAATCACTAGAAGTCTCTTGGAGAAATCACTGCTAAAGCAGGACATCACAGTTGAAAAATATTTCGAAACTAAAAATCTAAGAAGATAAAATGATATACAGCTCTGGAAAAAAATTAAGAGACATCAATTTATCAGTTTCTCTGATTTTACTTTTTATAAGTATGTTTGAGTAAAATGAACATTGTTCTTTTATTCTATGAACTACTGACAACATGTCTCTGAAATTCCAAGTAAAAATCTAGTATTTGCAGAAAATGAGAAATGGTCAAAATAACAAAAAAGATGCAGTTCTTTCAGACCTCAAGTAATGCAAAGGAAACAAGTAAATTTAGAAACAAGAATACTAATATTTTAACTGAGGAAGAGTTCAGAAATCAATATTTGGTGGAATAACCAGGAGGTTTTAATGGGGCTCTTAATTTTTTCTAGTGCTGTATGTATTTGAAGATTATAATATTCTGAATGTTGTGGCATTGTTAAGAGGAAATTAAAGAGTTGCAAACTTGCTGAAGGTTTTCCGGTGGAAACTGCAGACGGAAATCCAGCAGCTGATTATCCTAAGTGCATACCAGCGCCCAGCAGGGTAAGAAATGTTCGAGGGAAGGGCTGCTCTTGCATAAATGGCACATCTGGCACCAGAGGGATGAGGGCATTGTCAAGGTTTCGCAGCGTTTCAATTACACACACCATGGGCCTGCACTCAGATATCATTACGCCTGTACATCACAATTTGCCGGGACGTCACATCAGAGATAATAAGGCTGAGTGAAGAGAGGAACTCCTACATAAAGCTCTTATTTAGGGGGGTGGTCTGAATTAAAATTCAGACGGCGTCTTAAGTGTAAATAGAGAAACACTTAAAGGATTCAGGCCTAATCTAATCAGGTAGGATCTAATCAAACAATGCCCCCACTGGCCAGACTAATCAGGAGTGAAATTATGCATGACACTTGGATAATCCTAAACAATGAAGAGTCTAAAACGTTCACCATTAAGAACTTTATCAAAAACAATATCAAATAGTAGAAAAGAATCACTGGAGGACAATTTGCTTCCAGCTGATTTTGGCACCGATGAGCTCTGATTCAAATCTTACATAAAGAGCAGGGACCTTTTCTTGTCTTCTCAGACAGAAGTCACATGTGGGGCACCCCAAGTTTCAATCCTAGGACCCCTCTTATTCAATATCTACGCTCCCTCTAGCTCTATTTATAACAGGAAATAAGATTCGCTACCATAGCTGCGCAGATGATTCCACTCTACATCATGATGTCACCAAATGACTCTGAACCCATCCAACCACTGAACAAATGCTTAGAGCAGATAAATGTGTGGATGTACCATAAATTCCTCCAGCTCAACAGAAAAAAACTGAAGTTATTATCTTTGGACCTAAAGAGGAACGATAGAGTCACAGCTTCAGCTATTACAACTAAAAACCAGCAATCAGGCTCGATGTCTGGGTGTCGTGATGGAGTCTGACCTGGACATTCAGAGCCACATGAGGACAGTTATAAAGTCGGCCTTCTATCACCTGAAGAACATTTCCAGGATTAGAGGACTAATGTCTCAGTGCGATCTAGAGAAACTCATCCATGTGTTTATTTTTAGTTGCATTGATTACTGCAATGCAACTAAAAATGTGTCTTTACACGTCTGACTAAAAAAATCAATCAGATCCAGAATGCTGCTGCTGGAGTTCTGACTAAAACCAGGACGAGAGAGCACATCGCATCTACTGCTGTTGTATCAACCTTCCAGACCTCTCAGGTCTTCTGGTTCTGGTTCTGCTCTGCATCCCCGGAACCAAACATGGAGAAGCAGCATTCAGCTTCTATGTACCACAAATCTGGAACAAACTTTCAGAAAACTGCAAAACTCTAAATTTCTGTAAACTCACCTGTTTAGAGTTGCCTTTGACTATTAGTAAATGGAACATTGATCAAAATATTTAATAAATATTGATGATTTTGATGATGGAACTTGACAAAATGTGATGCTTATTGTTTTGTGATGAAGAGCTCTCTGAACTGCCTTGTTGCTGAAATGTCCTATAGAAATAAACCTGAACTTGAACTTACTTTGTGTATTTGAGGATGTGATGAATGCTTTAGGACAGGGTCGGCAACCCGCGGCTCTTTAGCGCTGCCCTAGTGGCTCTCTGGAGCTTTTTCCAAAATGTTTGAAAATGGAAAAAGATGGGGGTGGGAAAAATATTTTTTTTTGTTTTAATATGGCTTCTGTAGGAGGACAAACATGACAATCATTCTTAACGTTTTCCAATGCTATAAAAATGGGTAGAATAAATATTAAATTTCAACATTTCTGTCAATGAAGATTTGCATCATAGCCTGTGACGTTCTTCCAGCTGGGCGGGGCGCGAGGCAGGTGGCTGTTGTAAACAACCTGACGGGTGTGTGGTGTTGTTGCCATGGAGAGCAAAAGAGGAAAATAGCCGAGGAGAGATTCTACAATTCTTGTAGAATTGCAGAATCATCTCCACTCATTGCCAATGCAGAAGGATTACCTGAATGTTTGCTCTGGAGCGAGAAGTTGTCAAATAACAAAAAGACCGGACTTTCCGGACTGCAGAGCGCATCTTACTATAAGCCGCACCTACAATTTGTTTTTGAAAATAACAGGAAACCTACATACATAAGTCGCACCGGGCTATAAGCCGCATGGTTCAAAGCGTGGGGACAAAGTAGCGGCTTATAGTCTGAAAAATCAGGTAATGTGGAAAGACATTTCCAGGGAAGGCGCAGCTTTAGCTACCGTGTCAAGATTAAAGTTCTATCTTAAGCTCGATGTTGAGAAGCTGTTCAGTGATGTCTGTAAACAGACGTCACATTAAACATGTAAGAACACAATCCTGCCATAGGCACATATATTTAGTAACAAAGTGGTTGTTTTTATAAATTGATTAGTGATTTTGTTAGTATATATTTAGAATGACACTTTGCCATATTATTGTGTTTTGTTGCTCAGTTCAGGATGGTTGTGTGTCAAAAGAGAAGAGGAAGCTGCTATGTCTCACCATTGCACTGACTTGCATGGCATTTGCACAGAAATAAAACTGTATTAATTTAATTTTATATACTTTACCTTTTAAAAAGGCTGCTGTTTTATTTTGTAACTGCAGGTTGCGTTTTATTGCACTCCGTTTGTTGCCCAGATAAGCGGCACATTATTCACGTTCCGTTTTATTGATTTTTCGATCACACATTTTACGGTGATTATTTACAAAGACCGATCGTCGTTATGCAAACTGCATTTGGGAGCAGATTTTCCGAGTTCCAAAAGGAAAAAAAAAAAAAAAAGCAGCAAGAAATTAACCTGTTGTGTATTTGTTCATTTGTTGAGGCATTGCCCTCACTGGACTGTTCCAGCTGAAACCTGAGACCTGAAAATAACCAGAATAGGAAAACACATTGCAAGATCTTATTTTACACAGACACCTCTGCATTTCACTTGTAGGTTCTGCATGTGGGTCACTCAAAAAAAAAGAAGAAGAAATGCAATGGCTCAGATAGTGAGCCAAAGGAAAAAAAGAAATACAAATCTACTCGTGTCAAAGAAAGGTTACATTTATTAAACTTCCTTTCGGATTAAAACTCTGCCCGCTGCCAACTATTCCCCAAGCTTAAGGACACAAATTAATAAAGACAGTCTTTTGTTCCAGAGGAGGTCCAGCGGGGAGAAAATGAAAACTTCTCATTCACAGTGGACCACATTTGAAGGTCTCAGAGGACAACGGAAAAGTAGATACACAAAAAAAGGGGGCCGAGTTCAATTAGCGAAATTGCTGTTGCTTATCTTTGTGTCTTTTAAAGTGATGATAAAGCAGCTTTGGTTTTTTTTATTGCAGCTGAGCTTGTTACAGTAGTTAAGCATGTTGTAGATTGGCTAGCACATTTACATACTCATGTTTTAATATAATGCGGTGCTTTAAAATTCATGCTGCTTTAGCTTCTCACAGTTTGTCACTTCACCACCACGAACATATTTTATTGGGGTTTGAAGCAATAGAGCAGCCCACAAAAATAAAAATTAAAAAAGATTGCTAAAGAATTTACGCTCAGATCACATCAATGTTTGCCTCATGTTTTTAAGAGGATGTAAGTCTGGGCTTTGACTAGGCCAATCTGGGCTGGTTGAAAGGTGAACACAGTGTTTTACGACTCTATGGAAGAGGTATCCTTTCAGTATGAGTTGTTTCAGAACCTCTTGTCACTTTAAATCCAAATTAACCACTGCTGGCCGCACTCAGCATTTACACTTGCATGCAAAAACTGGTGCAAACAGATGCATAATTATCAAAGATACAAACATACATCTCTGAAAAGCAGAAGTAGAGTCTCCTGCACAACCAAAAAGAAAGCAGCAAGAGGTTTCTGGATAGTAAGTCAAAAACAAAACACAACCTCTTTTTCCAGCAGCCATTATACAGCGCATACTCCTGCAGCTCTGCTTGCATTGCTAGGTAATGGGCTGGGCTTCATTGGGGTTGCTAGGTAACAGCTGGGCTTTTCTGCGGTTGCTAGGGGAGAGGCAGTGCCTGCTGATTTGTGGCTTTACATTCTGAAGGTTTTGGAAATGGCTCATTTTCCACACACCAAAAAATATTAAACTTATTGCCAAAGACCATCTAAGTGTTGTTGTTTTGTTTTTTTCAGTGCTTGGGCTGTTTTTAGAAACTCAAACAGAAGTACAAAACATGAAAATGTCTCAACATGAACAATAAAATATATCAAGGGTTTTGGATGCAACGTCACAAAATCTGAAAATGTCTAAATGAATGGTTATGTAGTCCATAATTTAATATTCAGATGTGAGGTGGCGTGGCGATTTGCCATATGTGAAGGACAGAGATTACATTATAGAGGGCAGCCTAAAAATGTTAAACTACTGATTTTCCATTTGATGAAAACAACCTGGACAATTCCTCACTGGACGTATTTAAGACAGCAGCCAGAAATGTGAGGCACATCAAAGTAGGGAATAATAAAAAACAGACATCTATGATGGGAGCCAGAAATTCCATACTCTGAATTTCTCAGTGAGCAAAGAGGAAGAACAAAAAAATAAATAAAAAGCAGTGGATGAAATTCACTCTCTTGTGGCAGGTTGCATAAGCAGTGGAAACTTAACTGGAGGACAAACCTCTCGCTGGCTGCTCTTTGAATATCAAATGCTCAGAGGGAAAAAGGTGGGATTGAAAGACAGACGGTTGATCGGACAGAAATAAAGACAGGGATGGAGCAGTCTGAGTGCACAGCGCCCGCCAACTAGTGTTTAAAGGTTTAGGAGTTCAGAATCAGCCAGGCAATTCTTCCTGAGCTCTGGGAGGAAAAGTGCCCAGAGCCCTCCTGTTGTTATCAAGCCAAGAAAGAGCACTTTCTTAAGAAAACAACAGAAAAAACCCCACTTGTCTACATAGCCAACAAGCTGAGGCTGTGGTTCACCCCACCAGGCCATGATCATTTCCACATTTAAATTCCTGTGGTAGCTAAAACAGGCCACAGGTGACTTCTTATTTATAACCCTTCGTATTCTTGCATTTGTACTTGCAGTATATGTGACCTTATCTTAAAGCCACAATGAAACCATTAACTTTTTTATTCACCTATATGTACAATAATATTGTGCTGATACCTGTTGCTGTGTTCAAGGCAAGAAAGAGAAAAAAAATCCCCTTTGAGCTTTCATTTCAAGTAGCAAGAACACAATGAAGACCTTAAAATGGTTGGGATTAAACAACAAAAGAGTGGAGATGAAGGTAAAAAGCCTTGCAGGATTTACCAGGACAACGTATAATTCTGGGGGAAAAAACTCAAGGGATATTCTGAAAGATATAAAGTCACCAAAAACCAGACTACTGAAATATTTAAGTTGAATCTTACACTCCAGTTTCACTATTTTCTCCCTTTTTCTAATTTTCAAAGAACTTCTTCTGCCACCTGCCACTGCTTTAATGAGCTTTAATATTTCAAAGCTCATTAACTAAGATTCAATAAAATATACATATAAAACATCCTTTTAAGTTCTCCTTGCAGCTGATTAATCGGCTGCAGTCAAACAAATGGAAAATGAGAAAAATGTACTCACATCTTTCCACAGAAGTTGCTGACTGCTAGATTGACTGCTAGCCTCCATGATGCAAGCCCACAGGAGGAAACTTTCCGATCCTTTTAGCTGAGGAAAATACCAACGCAATGCACGGCAAAGAGTCCAAGCTTCATTCCTCTCCTGTAATTTGGGAGAGCGCTGAAAAGGGAGGAGAGTTTGGGATGGAGTGGAATAACTGTAGGAGTCGTGATACCCATTAAGGCAAAGCAGATGTCCCTCCTGCCGGCCTGCTTAAAGGTGGTAAAAACATTTCAGGCTCAAAAAGTAACCCTCTGTTGAATAAATTACAAACTATAGTTGGATAATAATACTACAGTGGATAAACAGCATCCTGATGTCCTGGAAAACACAATGATTGGGCAGAAAATAATAACAGTGGTTCTCCAAAGTGTACAAAGAGCCTGATTATTGTTATGTAGAAAAAGGAGACCATGATAAATCACTTTTCTATTAATTCCACCTCTAAACTAAAACATAAGTGAATATGTTAGAGGTAAACATCTAAAGAATAGAGTGTGACTTGAACCACCTTTTGACTCCCTTTCAATATTCAGTCTCCAATTACTGAATTTCTTATTCACCCAAAATAAACTTCAGGTGCCTGTAACTTCTTGGTACCACAACTAATTGGACCTTAAACGACAATTCAAGGAGGAACGCTTTAACAAGTTTTATTGATTATCACAGAGAGTATCTTCTCAAAACAACCAGAGGATTCTCAGTCTAGGAGAGAGATGAACAGTTTCGGTTTCAGAATGACTGAAGAACATCAAGTGTCAGACAGGATGGAGAAAAAGTTTCAAAGCTCCATGATTATCTTGTGTATTGTATCTTGGTCAAAACAAGTGACTAGTGTAAGAGAGAGAGGTCCTGCACCAAAATGATCCAGTAAGGAGAGTCCAACGTAAAGATTTGGAGAGGAAAGAGGCAGAGGGAAGGTCAAAAAGCAATTCAGGCCTGACCACAACAACAAAGGCTTAACACTAGGAAGTGGGTCGGCTGGAAGTAGGGAAGGCAAAATAAGTAGACTGAGGGAAGAGATTAATTAACATGAGGGATGCTGAAGGAGACATAAATAATAAAACATGGAGAAGGCTGATAGTCTGGTAGATTTGGTTTCAGTTGGTGTATTTTGCTTTCCCTGTGCACAGTGTCAAACAAACAACCTGCTTACCCCCATCCCTGTAGTGACACTTATGTAAGGATAAATACACACCTGCCACTGTTGGTCTGCTTTAAACAGACCTGAATTAGTTTCCCCTGTTGGTCTGGATATTTTGTGGCAGCATGGAAAGGCTTAGTCAGAGTTTAAGAAGAAAACAAGATGGAGAAGCTGCAGGATCACCTAAAGAGGACTGTGGACAAGAAATGTCCTGGTGTGACACATTTGAAAAACTTTGCAAGGTACAGATTAACCAAGTCAGGATATGAAGAATACACGTCTAGGCATCCAGGTGTTAATAATTCTTCAAGCAATTAGATGTTTTCATATCCATGTTTTTATTTTGAAGTGGGTCTTTATTTTGAGGGCGTTTAATGCAGTTTCTCTTCCTTCTTCACGTTCTCCTCCAGATCTGTCGCTGCAGTCACTGACGATGTGAGTACTAGTGTTAATAGTCATGTGATATTAATGTGTGGATGTTAAGTATCCGTTCTGACTGTGTTGTTTTGCTTCTGGTGTACGTTTGTAGCCTTGAAAATGCCCGTTTTTACAGTTAGTATGATCGTGATTTAGCATTAAATGTAACCTTGAGCCGTTAACCTTTAACCGTTAGCCGCTAACCGTTAGCAGTTAACCGTTAGCCGCTAACCGTTAGCAGTTAACCGTTAGCCTTTATCCTTTAGCCGTTGGCCTGTAGCTGTTAGCTAGATTACTTTCAGATATTCTACATTGTTCAGGTTAAGACAGATAGATAAAGGGGACTATTACCAATGAATGTTTCTTTATTAACTTGTGTTTATTTTACCACAATAGTAAATCAGAGCTTTATTTATTGTCCTTATTTCTGTATTTTCAGAAACTGCTCTGCTCTGTGATGGAATGCATCGCTTTGTTTCAACTACAGTTCATCAGTATATTATTTATAATATTTATTTAATCTACTGATGACCAGTGTGCTTTCTGACAGAAGCCTTATTGTGCTTAATTAGGAAAAAAAATCAGCAACCAAAGTAAGAATCCTCTACACACCATGTTACCGCACCCTTTCTTAATTTTTACATTCTTTCCATGACAAGCTTCTTCATTTTTGTGTACGATTTTCCAGGTTAAATGTCATATTAAAGGTGGAAACAGTTTTAGGATAATTTGTTGTGGTAGCATATTTTTGTATTGCAAAAGATGGCATTTTAACAAGGGTCTACACACACTTTACAGTCCTCTTTTTTTATTGATGGGTTTAGGTGGATTGTTGCATTATTGTGTTTTTTCTGAAGTATCTTGGAGAGCTTTAGTAACTTCTACTGGCTTTTTTTCTCAGTTACACCTCTGTAGTTGAGTAAACAAAAACACAACACTAGTAGAAAGGAGCCAACTATATAGCAACAAAGGAATTTGAACTTAGGCACATAAGAAAAATAAAAACTAAGAATGAAAGGATTAATTCGAGGACATAGGATTATAGATTCAGTGAAGCTTTTATGGCACAATAGAGAAATACTAAATCTATTCATCCATCAGTAAGAAAAAAGAAACCCCACAAAAACCTGTATCTGTAAAAATGTAATAATAATAAAAAAAATGGTTCATTTCAAAAACGTAGCATACGATCCTCATTCTCGGTGAGTGCACACTCACTTTCCCAAATTTATTATTGCTAGTCGGCCTGCGACGGTTCTCCTTGTGATGTGATAAAATTAAACCACTCATGCAAGTCTTAACTCAAGGGCTGCACGTACATCAGGCGCATGAACTGTAAACTGGTTTTAAAGGTTCGCACTGGAGCGGGATGAATAACACATGCAGCAACTGGAGCTAGTCAAACTTTAACAACCTCAGACCTGTGCAGCGCTCAGATACCAATCTGCCGGCCTGGAGTTATTTTCTCTCAAGCTGCAAGTGGAAATATGAGACTTTGTCACATTATCATTTATTGTTGTTTAGAATTAGAATATTTAGAGAGGATGAACTACAATGCCAATGGAAAAATGCAGAGTTGGTACTCTTCTAGGATGCATATTTGACAAAAACTATTTCATTTATTTTACAGATAAACCTAAAATATACAGAGAAATTCCTTAAAACTGTTTATAACTCTCACAATAATTTAAATAATGAACAACAACAGAAGAAAACATATCTTATAGTAGTTGGTTTAATCTATATTGGATTCTCTGACAGTTTAAACTCACTGATATTGTTCTGGATTTTAATAATCCAGAACAATATCCTTCATCCAACCGGATCAACCATTCCCATAGCTGACAGATCAGCCGAGCAAGATGGGAGTTTTAAACTGCAGCATTTTTTTGTTTTTGTTTCTGTCATAACTTTCAGTTGACTTCAGATTCGGACTGTTTACTGATCATGTTGAAAAGTTTTCATGCTCTGTCTTTAGGGGTAAGATGAATTATCATCCTAAAAAAATTGAGTCACTAAATATATTTTTGCTGCTATGAGAACAGTGCTCATGTCATGTTTGTTACTAGACTCTAGTGCAGAAACAACTACAAACGCCACACCAGCAAAAGGTAAGCTCGAATTTATTTGGGACCATCAGCGGGGGGGGGGGGGATCCAGCAACGCGGAGGCGGACGGACAGGAAACGGAGCCAGGCAGGAGATGGGGAACGGCTGTGAGCAGGAGCCGCGTGGAGCCGGACGAGAAGCCAAACCAGACCCTCTTGCAGACCAGGAAAACGAGGATGACTTTGGACCAAGGAACGAGGATTACTTTGGACAAAGGAACGAGGACTCACTGGAAGCG
>CAEFZX010026789.1:0-12533 GCA_903066825.1 Alfaro cultratus
GGAGTCGAACCCGCGACGGCCGCGTCGAGGACTCAAGGCCTCCAAATGTGGGTCGCGCCAACCGCTACGCCACCACGGCACGCCCATGCTACTTTATATTTTTGATTACATTATTTGATATTATTTAATCAGATAATAATTTTATATATATATATATATAATTTTATTTTTTAAAATAAAATTATTACTCGGACGCCTTTTTTTTTATTTGAGTAAAAATATGTACTCTGCCTTTTTTTTTGGGTAGCCACCTCAGCAAATGACTGTGTCACTAAAGTTGAGCATTGTAAATAAATGTATTGGTTCAGTTACGAAATGGCAAAATTTCGCATTTAAATTCGACCAATTCAGTAAATATATGCTACCACTCGGTTGATGCAAAGCCGCTCCGTCCGGCGGAACTGATGTGCTGAACACAACACGGACCTGTTTTGGTGTAACCCATAACATCTTCGCGGTGCTGCAACCTTCCTCCTAGAGACATGTGTACATCAGAACGTAAAACTTCCTGTAGTTTAATCGCTCTCGGTGTAAGTACTGTTGTTAGTCGTATATCTTAAAAATATTTTTGACTTCCGCATTAAGCTGTTAGAAGCGGTTTAGCTGCTCTCCTTAGCATTAGCTCGGAGCTAGCTTGTCAACAAACTTTGAACTCTTCTTCTACCGAGTGAAACATTTGGCTTTTTGTGATCCTCCAAGCGATTTAGCCTCACAGTGATAATGTAGTTTGTAGGAACTTCACTCTTATTGATCATTTAGCGCCGTTTTGATTTCTCGGATTAAAGTTAGTCGCTTAAATTTCAAAGATATTTCAGCTAATGAACACTTTGTTGTGACTTCTGGAGGACAGTGAACGCTTATGGACCTGTGTGTCACATGTCTAACGGTCTCTGAGCCAAACAAAGTTCTCCATTACCAGATATATCCGTATTGGTTGGTGATTGACAGTAAAAATAAAGATTTCAAGTAGATGAAGCTGGAGAAACTATGCATTTTACTAAAGTAAGAGTAGCACTGCTTTCATTAGTAAAACTAATTAATTAAGTGTAAGGTCTTCTAGTACTGAGTATTTGAGCATAATGTCTGATCGATTGCTTAAGAATTATGCAATTCAATAGACAAAAATATTAAATTATGTGCAAATTCTGGTGTTTTTAAAGACTAAAATGAGGGAAAAAACAAAAAAATAACCAGAGATGGGTACCCACAAATTTTATTCAACTAATTTATTCAACTAATATTCAGCATATTTTTGACTGAAGTAAAAGTAAGAAGTAGCCATCCAAGAAATTTCTCAAGTAAGAGTAAAAAAATATTTTGCCAAACCTACAATTTGGCAAGTACTGAGTAACTGATCAAAACCTCAGTAATTTAATATTTAAAAATTATATAAACATTTGGACTAAAACATGGTTATGTGGAAATTTTGGAATTTAAGGATCAACATGAAAATAATTTATATATATATATATATATATATATATATATATATATGTGTGTGTAAAATAATTACAAAGTAACAAAATCAGGCAACTATTAAATGTATGTAAGTTATGAGTATGAGAGGGGAAGGAAATCATAAGATCCTGTATTTTCTACATGCTCCTTTTAAAAATAATGTAAAATTGCATGTCAATGGTTATACAATTTGCTTTTTATTTTTTCTTGTTTTTACTTTTTGTCTGTTCAAAATAAATAAATAATTTACATGTAACACAATCCTAGTGTTTTATTAGTTTTAACATGTATGCTGTTGTTTCTTAACTTTTAAATTTAAATGTTTAATTCTTCTGTTTCTTTGTGTGACTTTCTTCAGGCTACAGAAGACGGACTCTCCTGAAATCCTCCTTGCTGTTTCTCCATCATGAGTGGCTCAAAGCCGGACATCCTGTGGTCTCCTCACCACCCCGACCGCTACGTCATCTGCGACTCTGAGCTGGGCCTGTACAGCATCGGACCTGTGGGCAGCACCGAAGCAAAACCCGGCACTCTCTCCCTCTCTGAGGAAACTGCTGCTACATTACTAGCCATAAACTCTGACACTCCGTACATGAAATGTGTGGCCTGGTACCCAAAACATGAGCCTGAATGTTTGCTGGCTGTGGGACAAGCTAATGGCAGAGTTGTGCTCACCAGTTTGGGCCAGAACCACAACTCTACGTGTAAAGAGCTGGTGGGGAAAGAGTTTGTGCCTAAGCATGCCCGGCAGTGCAATACGTTAGCCTGGAACCCAGTGGACAGCAACCTACTAGCAGCTGGGCTGGATAAGCACCGTGCAGACTTCTCTGTCCTCATATGGGATATTAGCAGTAAATTTTCCCCAGAAATCAGTGTAGCAGCTGAGAAAATCCGCCTCTCGTCTGTCGATCTGGACTCCAGCACGGTGGTGACCAAGCCGCTGTATGAGCTGGGCCAAAACGACGCCTGCCTGTCCCTCTGCTGGCTGCTTCGAGACACGAAGCTGCTCTTGGCTGGTATGCACAGAAACCTCGCAATATTTGACCTGAGGAACACGAGCCAGAAAACATTTGTGAACACTAAGGCCATCCAGGGGGTGACGGTCGATCCACACTTTCCCGACCGCGTGGCGTCCTTCTTCGAAGGCCAGGTGGCCATTTGGGACCTGAGGAAGTTTGAGAAGCCGGTGCTGACCCTCACAGAGCAGCCAAAACCTCTCACTAAGGTACGGTCAGACGTTTTCTCTGTTTTATTGATTTATTCAGACAGGAAGTTCTTCAAGATTAGCAACCTTTTCATTTTTTAAGAAAATGTAGCAAATAAGGCTTTACAAGTTACAAGAGAAAAGTTTGACCTGATCATCACACTGAATACACAAAACAAAAAAGTAAACATAATAAAGGTACAAGGTCCAGTTAAAGAACAGCAGTAGCGCTCGTCAGTTGTAAAAGTCTTTAAAAGAGATTCACGCTGCTGTTTATTTTTTCTACTTTATACCAGAGTGCAAAAATAAAAAACTCCAGTTTCAGTTCAGAGAAAAGTAATGAGTAATAAATAAATCATAAAAACATTCACACATATTTTTTATCACTGTCTGAAGTGAGAGAAGATAAAACTTTTCTTGTTTTAGGTCAGGGAGAATTACCAAAATTATTTCTATTTCCTAAATGCCAGAGAAATTAGTGTGAGATTTTTTTGTAACTTTGTTTATTGTGTCTAAGCTTTTAATTTGAGCAGGAAAGTTATTTACTGTAACATAATTTGTCTGTAATGTTTGAACGTAATATTTATTTTTCTGAATTTCTCAGTGGTGTTTTGATCTGTGTAATTGAAATAAAGATTGTCTTATATTTTATATGTTAAACAATGTTATTAAAATGGGACATTTAAAAAAAAAATTTCTGTTAAATCAGTATTTTGTTCTCTGACTATTCAGGCCTGTGAGAGAGATGTTTCAAAACAACATTTTACATTAATAACTGTAATAAATGATGTTACACGTTGCATACATGCAGGTTTAATAACAATAAACCCTTAAATTCACTGTAAGAGCTGGAAATGCATACATTAAAAAAGTCTAAGCCAAAATAACCAAACTTAGAAAAGTTTAGGTTTGCAATTTAAAATACTATCTAAAAACAACTTTAGTTTTAGTACGTAATGAAAAAAAAACCATGTTCTTCTTTACATCATGCACACCTTGTGTCGCTACCAGAGGGGCTGCTAAAAACAAGATGTTGTTGTCAAACTGCCGTTTAACACATAACGAATGGTCACTTCAAAATAAAAACATCAGACATAAAACCAGAAGTTATTCTTTCATAAAACTAAGTAAAGGCGATAAGGCCCAAAAATGGATACAAGCAAATAAAAAACTTGATTTAGGGATATTTACATGATATAATCACACATTTAAAACTGTCTTTATTACTTAAATTTAGTTGTGCACTGATTTACCTTCACCATTTTCCTTAATTTTGGGAGGTCGTTGGTCAGCTGATACTTGCATGTGAAGTTGATCTTATCCACTTTGGAAAGGTTTAAAAATCAACCACTGTTCTCTTCTGCTCTGCAGTGAGAGAGGTTTGCTGTTTTTGTATATTTAGAGACATTTCAGACACAAAAAAATTTGTGTCGGCAGGTTGGTAATCAGCAATAGACATTAAAACTGTAATCAGTGCACTCCTACTTCATTTGTATTGTTTTTATCTCCAAAGTGTGGTGCTGGAAAAGTTTGAAAACTTACCTTAAAAGTGCTTGTAAAGTGCTAGAACTTTACTGTGGGAGAAATGGATGGGAAATAAAGATTGTTTATCGTCAGAAATAGTTTAAGTAATCCGACCAACACTTGAATGTTTAAAAATCACAAATATCGGCCGATACAGATGTTTCTACAGATTTATTGCGTCCATTTTATATTGCTGATCCCAGTTTTCCTCTCATACCACCAGGTGGCGTGGTGTCCGACTCGCACCGGCCTTCTGGCAACTCTGACACGCGACAGCAACATCATCCGCCTCTACGACATGCAGCACACTCCCACCCCCATCGGTGACGAGACGGAGCCCACCATCATCGAGCGAAGCGTGCAGCCCTGCGACAGCCAGATCGGCAGCTTCGCCTGGCACCCCTCCTCCCAAAACCGCATGGTGGTGGTCTCCGCCGCCAACCGGGTCATGACCGACTTCACCGTGTTCGAGCGCATCTCTCTGGCCTGGAGCTCCACGGCGTCGCTCATGTGGGCCTGCGGCCGACACCTGTACAGCTGCGTCGAGGACGAGGCCGAAGGGACGGACGGCGAAGCCGAGAAAGACATCGCCACCAAGATGAGGGAGCGAGCTCAGTCCAGGTACGGACACGACACCATCCAGGTTTGGAGGAACCACCTGCTGGCCGGAGGGAGCGACCCGCAGCTCAGGTCTTTATGGTTCGACCTGTTCTATATCCTTTCACTATGAAACCTTTTGTGCCTGTGACAACCAGCCAAGCCCGGTCGAAGCCTTAGCGAGGTGTTTTTAATTAAGAAAATGTTTAATGTTGACAGGAAATTTGAAAATACAACTAGGCAATTATGTGTTATTATATAAGCACCAACTAGAATCAAAGACAAACATAAAACAATTAAATAAATAAACAAGCAATACTTAGTCTGGTGGGGATGCAAGTAAAGCCTGGTGGCCCGCCAGGCTTACAATACGATGGGGGAAACTTGCAGGGTGAATACCAACGGTGTGCAGATTACCTTTTTGTGAAAAACGTTTGGTTTGTTTTTATCAAGTAACTAATCATAAGCCCTTTGTAATAAGCAATAAATGAATTAATTACATGATAAATTAAAACAAGCTCAATAATTTCCATTAGCATAATCTATTGTTTTTCTTTTTCTACCAAAACTGGATGATGAAAGACTTCAGTCTGGTGTTTTGGTTCCAACTAGCCTTTTTTGTTGTTTCTGTTGTTTTGTTTATTTATTTTGAATATTTAAAATGTCTTCCAGCCCCAGTCTTAAATGTTTGTTAGAATTTAAAGTTGATTAATCTTTCAAATTAAATAAAATTTTATTTGTATAGTAAATTTCAGCAACCAAGTATTTCAAAGTGTTTTACATCATAAAAATACAAAAAGTTACAGAACACACAGCAAACAATTGAAACACTACATTTTGTCACACATTAGATTATTGATTACTGTTTTTTACTGCTCATGTTTCAAAGCAACTCTAAACTTGTTAGTTTTTAATCTAGATTTAAAGGATCTCAGTGTTTCGGCTCTTTTGCAGTTTTCTGGAAGTTTGTTCCAGATTTGTGGTTCATAGAAGCTGAATGCTGCTTCTGCATGTTTGGTTCTGGTTCTACCAGACTAGAACCAGAAGACCTGAGAGGTCTGGGAGGTTTCTATGACAACAACAGCAGATCTTTACTGTATTGAGGTGCCAAGCCATGTAGTATTTTAAAATCTGTCCTCTGAGCTGCAGAGAACCAGTGTAGGGACTATAGAACTGGGGTGATGTGCGCCGTCTTCCTGGTTTTAGTCAGAACACCAGCAACAGCATTCCATCTGTTATGGATCTTATGTGTTCATTCTCAATACCAGTATTGGGATCAATAGACATATTAATATTGAGTCAGTTCATCTTTTATCAAAACTGGAACATCTGTTATATTTCTTATTCAAGTATCACATATGAAGCAGTGTTCAGAGGACGCGGAGCTAAAACTGCAAGGAAACAAACAGTTTGTGGTTTATTCCGGCATCAAGAACATTGTGAAAACGAGCTCAGGTGAGAAAACAAATCATTGACCTGAAACATCCATCTGGGTTGTTATTGCCACTCCTCTCTGTTTTCCTGAAGGCACGACGGAGAGCCGCAGGTGCTGGAGCGGCTCGGACCGGCAGACAGACGTAACCCGCTTCCAGAGCGACGAGCGCTGCCTCGCCCTGCGGCTCTGCGGATGGATCAGCCGCGGTCCGGACATCGACGTGGAAACCTTCCTGCGGTCTCTGGAGCAGGAACGCGAGTGGGAGCGAGCGGCGGCCATCGCTCTCTTCAACCTGGATATCCGCCGCGCCATCCAGATCCTCAGCAAGGGAGCCATCACTGAGAAAGGTGAGCGGAGCATCAAGGCTGAATGAAGCCTCAAGGCTAGAACATTTCTGTATTACAGAATAAACTGTCTGCGTCCTCCAGAGGAAATATAACTCCAAATAAAGTCTTACATTTTATGTAATGATATGAATTCTGCTTGTAAAGACCTGGAACACTAAATTTATCCAGCATGGAAACTGTGAAAATGAAAGCAAAATTTAGGAATCATACAAGCTGGATGTCATTTGCATTCCTCATCCTCGATACTCAAATATATTTCCATTTTAAGCCAGTAGGTGGCGGCAAACTCAACTTAAACATGTGAAGTGCAAGAAGCACTTTGGTAAAGAGTTTCCCTCATAACTGATATTTTCAGCTTTTAACTTAAATCTCATGCTTAATTAAATATATTACTTAACGACTTAATAATGATCAAAAATCTGTAATTAAAGCCATGTTTTGATATTCACGTGCCTGTTCGATATGCTGTGCTAAAGTGCCAACAAATAAATTATGTTAAATAGACAAACTGGTTACAAACTAACTTTAAAATAGTATCCAAGTGGATAAATGCAGATAAAGTACCAAAGGAAGTACACATCAAATATGGGGTATTAATCGAATATGCTTGCAGTTGAGTTACTTAACTTTATACACTTTAATTTCCTATTTTCAATACAACAGCCTTAATATGGTATCCAGTGCAGCTTCTACTCTTCCAGGAAGTCTGTCTATGAGGCTTAGGAGTTTATTTATGGAATATTTTACTGCTCTTCTTCTTGCTCTATTCATTAAACTCTGTGTTTTGTGTTTAATGTGCTTTATAATGGATTTATTGCTTGTATTAAAGAATTTCTCCCCAAAGTCTGAGCTAAGGCGAATCACTCATTTTGATTAACCCTTCAACAAATCAGCCAGTGTTTCCAAATGTGTTATGAATACAGGCTGTAAATTACGGTAAGTTAAAAACCAAACAGAATATTTAAATAAATCAAAATAAAGTTTATAGGGAAAATAAAGCAGAATGTGGCGGCCGGAGTCATGTTTCACAGCACACAGTGTGTTTTCACGGTGCTGCTGTTTACATGAATCCAATGAGGAAAAATTTCACTAATGTTGGTCAAGTATTTTCTACTGTGTTTCCTGTTCTTTGGATAAGGTGTGTCAACAGAACCGCTGCTTTATTTCCTACTGAATGTGTTGATTCCTCTACACACAATTGCACAAGAGAAAATATGTCTAATCTGACAAATTTATGTAATAACTCATTGAAAACATCATGTAATCTGCAGATTAGCAATGTTTTTATTATCTTTTGTTCAGTTGTGCAATCGGATTAATCGTGATTAATCGATTGTTCAGATAATCCTCAACTAATTTAGTAATTTATTAATCATTAACTAGAGTATACATATTAAAAAAAGATTTTTTCCTGAATAAATATAACATATTCAGAGCAGTAATTAAACTATATTTGTTCAAAATATATAAATATTCCTGGATAACTTTACACCAAGCAGAACGTAGTTATACTGCCACCTGCAGGTGGGAGGTAGCATCACCTAACCCCAATTCTTTTGACTTTTTGCTGAGAAATTGCAATAAACTCACATTTATGCATTATAAACTGTATTGTTCTGTTTTGGTTTTATCTCCTTGTAATTGTTCAGCACTTTGTTTGAAAACACTTTATAAAAAAAGATTATTATTACTATTATTAGCATGCAAAAGTGTGGGAATTTATTGATTATTGCATGAATTTTGGCGATTGTGGATTCACGAAAAACTGGAGGGACTAGTTGATGCAATATGGCAGTATAGAGATAAAAGCTGATTTGATTTGACTCATAAAATTATATTTAAAAGCGCTAAAGTCCAGAGGGCCACATGTAAAGCTGTGCGGCCGGATTTGGACCCCGGGCCTTGAGTTTGACCCCTGTTCTAGACAAACAAACTGAAGTATAAATGAAGGTTTATATCAGTTGATTCCAGGCATTTTTCTCCTTAACAGCAGGCCAGGAACGACTCTATATCAATAGTTTTGTGTTACTTACAGGCGACCTGAACCTGAACGTTGTTGCCATGGCGCTGTCGGGCTACACCGACGAGAAGTCGTCCCTGTGGAGGGAGATGTGCAGCTCTCTGAGGCTGCAGCTAAAGAATCCCTACCTCTGTGTCATGTTCGCCTTCCTCACCAGTGAGCCTGGAGCCTACGACGGCGTGCTGGTAAATATCTGCGCAATCGACTTTTAGTGACCCAGTTAGTTGATAAAGAAAAGCCAAGACATTGGGCCTATTGTTCTGACTCCGTAAAGAGGTTTATTTATACTTAACACAGTAATAAATTGGCTGGTATTACTTCAGTGGTTTTATGTGGAAAAAATTCAGGTGCACAGGAAGAGACTTGTTTTCCATTTCCACTGTTGGCTTTATAAGTCATAAAACTGTTGTGTAAAGGAGAAACTGCAGCCCAGGCCAGAATCCATGTTTGTTTTCCCTTTCAGCTGAAATTTCTCTCAAGCTTTTTCTTGGTAAAAACACGTAATGAGATAAGACGATCCAGTGAGTCATTCCAAGCCGGGCTGGTTGGATTTTTATAGAAATGATGAGCTGCTGTGGATGTTTGCCTTCAGAAATGTTTCCAGATCACGCTGTCCCTGCAATGTCACTGTTCAGGCTCAAAGTTTAAAACACAACCACGAGTTCCCATGCAGTCTCAAATAAACTGCATATTTACTTTTTCTGGTCTGATTAAATGATAAGGAATGCAAAAAAAATCTACTTAATGATTTTATTTATTATATTTATTATCAAAGGAAGCATTATCAAATTTATTCCAGGTTAAAAAAAAAGAAAAAACTTACAGTAGTTCTGTCCAAGGCCCAAAATCCCCAGGCTGAAAGTATTAAGGGGCCAACATTTCATTTAAAAACACTAAAATATTGTTATTTTTTCTCTTTTACCTGCACAACAATAAAAAAAAACCCAGAATATTTTACATTTGCCTAAAAGTTTAATTATTTACCTTTTTGTTCTTATTATTTTCATTTTTTAAGTCTGTGAGATGTTTTTAAGTTTATTCCCAGCAATAAAAACAATAATTTTCTTCCGTGACCTCTGCTGTATTTAGCTAAATGTAATTGTTTGATTATTGCAGAATTTTATTTCTTTATCTTTTACTCAAAAATAATTACGTTTTTGAGTAAAAACTTCCTGGACATGGCTTAATATTTAAAATTGTCACACTTTAATCAAATCTGATAAATATTCCACCTTTATTATTGGTTGAAATAAATATTAAAATACTTAATTTATTTCTATTTATTTTTAAATAATCACATGAACAGTTAGTGTTAAATGTTCTTGAAAAGCTTAAAGAACAGTTTAAAAATGAGCTTATTTTGACATTTTAAAATGAAAATAGTTAATAGAAATAACACAATTACAAAATAACAAAATATATTTTGCTTTCAATATAAAGTTTATGAAACTTTAACAGAAACTGCAGGTGTGTGTCTGTGTCTGGGGAATTTTTTGTTTTTCCTTCAGTTGCTGGAGAATCCATAAATTTCACCCAAGTAAGTGTAGAAATAAAAAGTACAGCATAGTAAAAGTAATTTTTTTTTCTTTCAAAAGTTACTCAAGTAAATGTAACTAGTTGCTCCTCACCTCTGCCCTGGTAGAGAAACATTATGTTGCGTTTCCTTTGTTTCTGTTTCAGTATGAGAGCAACGTTGCCGTCCGGGACAGAGTCGCCTTCGCCTGCATGTTTCTCAGCGATGCTCAGGTGATCAGAGCGAAGCTTCCTGCTGAGTATCGCATGTAACGAAGCAGCTTCATCTGAGTCTGCTGCTGTTTTCTCTGCAGCTGCCTCGTTACATCGACAAGCTGACCGCTGAGATGAAGGAGGCAGGAAACCTGGAGGGAATCCTGCTGACCGGACTCACCAAAGATGGCGTTGATCTGATGGAGAGCTATGTGGACCGGACCGGCGACGTCCAGACCGCCAGCTTCTGCATGCTGAAGGTACTCTGATGAACACTAGCACTTTCTCTTCCATATGTTTCTTTTGCTATCTTACGTAGCTACTATGGAACGCAATATTGTTTCACTTGATCATTTGATTAATCATCAGAATATCCAATAGATTATTTGACTACTAAAATAGTCATTTATAATAACCCTAGCTGATATATAGTTAGTAGCTTCCAGCTAAATACCAATGAATCATAATATTTTCTCTAGAAAGTTTCATCGTCTTGCAAAGTAATTACTTACAATAAAAGTAAGAGGAAAAAATAAAATTTTGTGTACTAAACCTGCAAATCTACTTATTCTGATAAAGCTATATTAAAAATCAAAGTGTTATTTAATTGTTACTCTAGTTTTCTTGTTCTAACATGCCATTGGTACTGAAGCACTCACCGACAGCCGCACCTTTATAGAGCAACATGTTGCTAGCATGAGGCCGTCTTTTGCTCTGCTAACTGCTCTGAAATGAAAAGGTCAAAGGGCGTTTTCACACCTGATCTCCGCTGTCAGGGTTCCCCTGGCGACGTGTTGAAAGACCCTCGGGTCCAGTGCTGGATCGAAAACTACCGCAAACTGCTGGACGCATGGAGGTTCTGGCACAAACGGGCCGAGTTTGACATCCTCAGAGGCAAACTGGACCCCAGCTCCAAACCACTAGCTCAGGTAACGACGTTCATTTCTGCTGCAGAGCCTTTAATCCCAACGAAATGTAAACTGGTGAGCATGAAGCTGTTGGTTTTATACTCATTATGCCAGTCCTACGCAAGGTTACAACTATCGATTAATTTAATAATCAATTCTTCTGTCGATTAATCGGATAAAACAATTACCACATTCTGCAGATTTTTCATTTAACCACTTATGCACCTTTAATAAAATATGATTACACATTTAAAATGCAATTTAATTCCTTTTTTAAGTAAATAAACATTTTATTGCCTAAAATGCAATAACATGGCATCCCTTTTGTAAATACTTGATCATTTGTAGAAAACGATCCAATTAAACAACTTTAAAAAATACTTCTAACATCAACATGTGAAAAGCTCAAGACATTTCTGCTTATCAATGCAGTGTAGGGCTGATCTGGGGATTAATTTTTGGATTAACCAATTAATAACTGGATAACAAAAGCTTAATAGGAGATTGTTTTTAAGAATTTGAACCAGGTTTCTTTCATTTGGATCCCCAGTTGCAATTCCCTGCATCTACACATAAAACATGAACAACAAAAAATACATAACATACATGGGTCACATAAATTCAAAAATAAAAATAACTGCAAAAATAAACAAATACAAAACATACTGGGTAGAACATAGATTTTTTCTGCTCTTAGTATGTTGTTCTTTCAGCAAATGACCTTCTTGAAGTCTGTATACTCCAGTTAACGATTAATCAATTACTAAATTAGTTGACTTCCAGAAAACTTCAAAACAGCTGAAACACTGAGTTCCTATGAGTTCCTGTTCTGAGTTGCCTTTGATCAGTAGTAAGTAAAGTTGAAACGATTAATCGATTATTGAAGTCATTGTCAACTAATTTATTTAGCGATTAATCGTTAACTGAAGTATAAAGTCTCAATAAAGGCCATTTGGTGAAAAAAAGCAACAAATTCAGAGCAGGAATTAAGTTAAAACTTAAAAAAATATATGTTTTTTTGTTTGTTTTTTTACCTTCATTGAAGGTACAACACATTTGTCTGTAAATATGTTTTAGCCAAAATTTGTTAATTAGAAATACTGGTTCAGATTAACTAAGGAATACTAAGGGATTGAATTTTAGTCAATTAAATGATTATTTTCTTATTTAAAAATGTATTGAAGTATTTGCTAATTTTAATGTATTTCTAATATATATATATATATATATATATATATATATATATATATATATATATATATATATATATTTTTTTAATTTTTAATTAGAAAAATTTTATAATGTGTCAATTTTT
>CAEFZX010026790.1:0-75629 GCA_903066825.1 Alfaro cultratus
TATATATATATATATATATATATAGTTAAAAATTAGCCAAAGAATGATACTTCTTCATTACATCTGTGTGGGTAAAACAGTAGGCAGATGCTTAAATCAGAGCGTTAACTGCTTTATTGAGTTGTGAACCTGAGTTGACTAAAACTGTGCGAGTCCAACGTGTGAAACAGCCGAAAGAACATGTGAATAAATGTCTGAAATTTGTACTGCATGCCAGTGAATGCGACTCTGGACTTTAACCCTGCTATTCTGAATACAGCTGCCTCCGCTGGTTGTCTGCCTCCAGCGCTTTATTTACACACCCGTCACACTGAAAAATCACAAAGCACAAGAAACTCTTTGGAAAAATAAGAAGTCAAAGTGTGTTTGTAGAACTGTAATGCCTAGATTTGGTGCGACTTAAATCTGTTTTCATCAGAATCCACTCGGAATATATATATTTTAATATAAAATCGTGATATGATCCGACACACGCCCTGTCCCTGTCGCCCACTTCCACACATTCACTCTGAACAAACACACAGTTCAGGTTAGACTGAGTTCTGTTATGCTGCCCTGCCATTAACTGGTTGTTCAGCTATGTGCTGCTTGCTGGGTGAATCAATAGATATTATTGTAAAGATGCGGGAAGAGATGCTTTTATAAGCGTGAAAGGAGACAGAACCAGACTTTATTGCTGGATATATTAGTAGAAAAACTTATGGTACCACATTTAATCAGTTTTAGTAATATTGAAAAATTAAGTCATCTAGATAATTCAACTTTATTTATATACAACGAATGTTGTTTCGAAGCATTTACCTAAAAATCATTTCAATTCAATCATACATGCATTCCAATTGAAGGTAGTTTCAATTTTAAAGTAGTTTAAAAATGTTTCCATCTAATGAATTAATAAAAACTAAAGCGAAAACAACAAAAAACTATTGATCTGGAAAATATAGTGGAAGGAAAAAGTGCTATTTTTGAGGATTTCACCTCAGTTGCACATGATTACAAATTTGTTTCTCAGCCTTTTGGTGGATTTTTACCCTGCTTAAACTCCAGCCATGCAGTTTGACATGGACCTGATTGTGAAAGTGAGTCAACACCATGATGAGCTGGTCTGACTTTAGGGATTCAACTTTGGTTGAATAAGAGAAAAGGCAATTCTGTGCCTTTTATGCATCTTTAACAGCGATACCATGTGTGGCTAGTGCCGTATTCACTATGTGTTGCAGTGTTAAAGAAGAAAATGGTGGTTCTTCTTCCTATTGTTTCTCTTTATGTGGATGTACTGTGTGTTAGCTTGCGACAGTTTGCCTTTACGCCTCAGTGTGTGTGTGTGAGAGACCATGCTTTGTTCCTGAAACCAGGGAGCACTTTGAGTCTTGCTTGAGGAGATGAAACTCTGCTTGTGGGATGTTGTTGATATTCTGACAAAAACAGACCTGTGGGGGCGGGAATAAGAATGTGGCTTTGCAAAAAGTTTGATTTGCATGAATATCCAGGTGTTTGTTTTTGATTGCTCGTGATTGAGAACACAGCTTTCTGACTGAAGTGTCAGTTCAAAATAACTTTTCTTTTAACTGAACACGTTCAGTAACGTTTAACCCTTTCCTGTCTGTTAAAGTTACTTTCCTCTCTGTTGGTACGTTTCAGTTTTGCCTCTTCCTGCACACTTTTATTCTTATCACCAAGCAGGAAATTCAGACTTGCAACATTTTTGTGCAGACCGATTTTCTTTTTTTATTATTATTTTTTATTTTAACCTAACTTCTCTATCTTGATCTTCGCTGCCTAAAAGACAATCAGTGTGTGAGTGCGTGTGTATGTGCGTGTGTTGTCTTTCTCCCCTTACGCTTATTTTCTGAGCGTTTACGACATCTTCACCCCTCTGTTTTCATTCAGGTAGCTGGGATATAGTTTCCCTGTGAGACAGACTCAGAGAGAGACAGTCCTGGACCACACACCCCCAACCCCCTACCCACCCTGCTCCCACAAAGAACATGCATAGCAAAAACCGTAAGTTAAGCTCCTCTCCACTCCTCAGCCACCCCCCACCACCACCACCACCACCACCCCGAATCCTCCACCCCACACACCCAACAGACTTGTGTGTTTGTTTTTCCCCTACTGTGTCTTGGCGGTCTTTCGCTCAAGCACTCTGATCAGATCCGGGTCAAAACAGGTTCATTATTGTGGGCTCTAGTCTGATTTACATTAGTAAGGTGGCGCTCATCAGATAAATGTACTTCAGGTAGCGTTGGGCATGTTGCTAATTGGAGCAAAGAGCTGGAAGTTGATTTGGGAACATTTGTTCTTGAGGAGAAGTTGAGGCACAGTTTTGCTATGTGTTTTGTTACCAAACAGCCATCTGGTTAGGGAGCAGGAAAGAAGTCAGTAAATGGCTTTCAGTATTATTTTCCACTTCGGATTGTCAACAAGCAGAAAAACAAAGAAGCACTCTGAATGTTCCTACTGACCAAATAGTGCATGCTTTTAAAACTGTTGGTTTATAGCTCCCTTTGCAAGCATGGAGACTGAAATTGTTGCCCATTCGTCTTAGCAAAACAGCTTAGGGTTAGTCGGCTTGAATACAGAGCATTAATGAACATCAAACCACAGTTTCTTAATTGGACTTTGACTGGGCCATTCTAACGCACGACTATTCCTGTACCTTAATGAACTTGAACGCAGCCCTGGATGTATGTTTAGCATTGTTTTTGTGCTGGAAGGTGATGCTCCTCCATGGTGTCAAGCCTTGTAGCCTCAATAGGTTTTCTTCTACGATTTTCAAGCACTTAGATCCACCATCACCCGTCTTCTCGTCAACTTTGAATTGTTTCTCTGTCGGTGGTGAAGAAAAGCGTCCCCTGCATTTACTTCCCCTGCATTGATTGTGAACTACATCTGTCATGATTTTTTCTTCTTCTTGGCACTGAAAGAGGTAGAAAGGGGGAAGTGGCTGAACACAAATTCATGCCAAACTTTGAAGAATTTTAATCATAGAAACTATCATTTTTCCTCCAATTTACAAGCAAAGTTTACTCTTCGCTGGACTGTTGCATACATGTCAATACAACAGATTGAATTTATAGTTCCAGTGTGACAAAATTTGGGAAAGTTCTTTTGCATGATCAGTGTGTTGTTTCTATTTACATTCCTGTTTTCTCTGTGTGTGGGTCAGCTAATCTTTTACTCTTCCTTGTGGTTAAGGTAACCATTACTTTTTCTTCTTCTTCTTCTTGGGGTGTTTTAGAGAAGCGACACAGCTCCCCGATCCCCTCCAGGAGCCCTCTGCTTCCCATGAAGCCCAAAGCGCCTGCGGTGGCCTCCGCTGTGGCCCCCAGCCCGGGGGACTCGCTGGCTTTCAGGGTCCCCAAAGATTACCCTCATTCCCGCTTCAGCAAGGCACCGCTTGCCGTCTACCCACCGAAAGGAGCAAGGAACAAGACATGGTTTGTGCATCTGTCCACTTTTTAAAAATTCCGCTCAGCTTTTGCAGCTTCTGATCCATACATTTTTGCAGCATTTTAACTTTGCGTTACTTTCTCCCTTCCCCTCCCACCAGTGTATCGTTACCGGTCGTGAGCTTGGAGAAGATGCCCTGTCTGAGCCGAGCAGATTCGACGTCGCACGTTCGTCTCAACTCCTCGTCCTCCTCTTCTTCGTCCTCATCCACCCTCTCGCCGCTCAAATCTTCCTCCTTCGCCCCGCCAGCCTCTCAGCGCTCTGGCGAAAAGCTCACCAACGGCCGCGGCAGCAGCACCGGTCCCCCCACTTCGCGCTCCATCACGCCCCCCTCCTCCCTGGACAGGTGGCCGAGCCCGGCCCGATCGCCCCTGGACAGACGGGCACCGTCGACGGCATCTCCCTCCCCGATGGACAAGAAGCCCTCGCTCTCGCCCTCCCACAGGTCCATCGCTGTCCCGTCGTTGCCGTCGCTTTCGCCTTTGGAGAAGAAGCAACAGAACGGAACTAAGACCCCCGCTAGGCCGCACAAGAGAGCCTCAGGTGAGTATGAGTCCAGAGGAATGGACTTTAAGCTGTTTTAATTACGAGTTGTGAAAGTTTTCTTCTGAGTTCTAAAGCAAGATTTCTTTTAATTCATCATTACTGAGTAGAAATAGAACAGAAATGTAGCTAATGGTGGTATTGTTTATCGTCTTTGATTTACTGCTGTAAAAGCTGCTTACCTAAAGAATCCCCCCACCAACCCACCCACCCACGGTATCTCAACATATTTATCATCTTAATATTCTGCACCACCTCCTCCTTGTTTTTCTCCGACATATTAACACTTGGTTGAGTTTTTCCTTCTTCCTCTCTGCTCCTCTCTGCTTGTTTTGCTCTTTATCAGGCTGCTCTGTCTAGCCAGTGTAAATTGAGTGTGTTCCTCTGTGTGTGTAAGAGCACGTGAGTTTGTTTATATCTGTGGTGCCTGTTTGCTGCTGCGTAGATTTGACCTGTTGTCCGGTGCAGCAAACGCAGAAAGATTACGAGGATTATAAAGCAGGCCAGGACAAGATTACAGCCTTCTCCCAGCAACAGTTTAAGATAACCTGCCGACTGGAGGTTGTAGTTTGCCTTGCTGTTTTGTGCGGAGAAACTCACTGTGTTGGTAGGGTTCTCTAGCAGTCAGAAAAATCATTCAGTTACATTTGTTTTGCTTCCAAGTACGGCAAAACCTGTCCAGAATCGAATCCGCATTTTTCCAGCGTAGTTCTCCTTTTGTATTTGCAACTACGAACTTGTTCCAGTACTCTCTGCTCAGCTGCTTCACAAACTGGCATTACATTTTAATCAAGTCTAGAGAAAACAAAGCTCAAAGATTAGAAGTAATCTGCATTCTTGTTAGCTGTTCCTGGATTTTATAAATACTGAAAGATAAGCTAAGAATGATTCTTCTACCCGTTATGTTTAGGTTTTAAGTAATGTTTTTATCTTTTCAGCATCTTACTTCTGGCTGCTTTCTAATGTTAACATTGGGGGATGGATTGGCTGGAGTCCCATCTTGTAACTGTGGAGGGAGCTAAAGTTTAGGGAGATGGTAAAGAGCTCATTCAACATCAACTTGCAGAAATGCAAATGGAAACTTGCAAAAAGCAGGTCAGCAATTATAAAAAGTATCAGAGAGTTTCCACAAATTACTGACCAGGGTGTAAATAATTCTTGCCGTGCATTTTTTTTAATTAGAAGGTTAAAGTTAAACATTGTTTTGTTATCAACAGAGGCAGACATTTGGGTTGAATAAAAAGTATTTTAAATCTAAATCGTCCAGTGTTATGAACAACTTTGCATTTGAGTGTATCTGCCTTAGACTTATAGTGAATTTCCGTGCATTTTTAAAAGTAGTCCAAAGATTAAATGAGTTTGCAACCCATCTAATTGCTCAGGAGCCTTGAGAGATATATTTTGTATTTTAGAGTCAGAAAAGAATGAAACAAATGAATGGCATTTCCACTGTTTTCAGAGCAAACGAATTAAACACTGAAATATCATGCATTTTTTTGTTGGTCAGGCCTGGAAATGTTTGTCATTCTGTATATTCATGTTCTTTGAAGCACTCTTCTAATACTTATTGCTAAGTGAACTGTGCTTTTATAAACAAACAGCAGTAATCTTGTAATTCCTCCATTTGTTGAATTCAAAATCTCCAACCTGCCACATACTTTATTTCTCCTGTGATCAATGTTTCTTTCATTTAAGTGCTGAATTAAAACAGTTACACAGATGGGTTTGGGTGTGTTGTAGTCAGTAGATCAAACCTATCTGCTCATCTCTAATATTCTTGTTGAGTCTTTTTCTTCCTTTTTTTTTTGTCATAAAAAGAAATCACATCTGAACACTTTTGTTGTTTTCAGTCATTCCATCATGATGTCTTTTCTTTTCCACCATACATGTCAAAGACTGATATTTCTTAGGCTTAGAATGGCTTTGTTTTTTTGTCAATTTTTGACCAGATTGTATCTTTGAAGTATCTGCATTTCTAATAAGCTGGACTTTTTTCTGTTGGCATACCGTTTTGGTTTCAGTTAGTTTGTGTTGGTTTTGAAAATCTTCTGACACAGCTAAGCTAGCAAAGCTAACAGTAAACAGATAAGCTAAGCTAACAGTTAGATAAAATATGCTGAAATGTTTGATGTAACTGTTGTCTGAGCTTTGTTACTTAGCTGCCAAGATTTAATAGATTTTAGCTAAGCAAATAAAGTGAAAGCACTTCCTGTGCATTTGCTAAAAGCTAAAGTTTACATTTCCACTTAAAATCGGTGTTGCCTCCAGACAACATTCATAAACAACAGAGCTAGCAGGGCTGTCAGTCATTGGGGACTCCTGTCAGCCTGCCAATATTTCTTGCCAGAAGAATTTGTCACAGCATGGATCACTTCTTCATTTGATGTGTTTGATACTGAAAGCACAGGCAGCGATCTTACACAGAATCACAGTTTCTGACTTCTTTAATTACATCTGAATGATTGAAACTCTCAAGGTTGACGTGAGGAAGAACAAGCTGCTTTCTTAAAGCATCTAATTAGCTCTGGCAGTGCAGCGTAGAGCTTCCTCTTCCATCTAATGACATTTGATATATTTTAGTGTAATGTGTGTGTGTGTGTTTGCTTTACAGGGAGAGTCTTTGATCCTGACAAGCATTGCGGTGTGCCCGACCCCGAGACTAAACGCTCCTGCACGCGCTCGCTCACCTGCAAGGTAACGCAATCCGACATCCCAACTTTCTCCCGCTTACACGTCCCCTTCTGAGGAAAAAAACTAACAAACTCTTAAGATCACCACTCGTCATATCTATAGCTGGGATCTGTCTGCGCTTACAGTTTCTCCGTTAGTACAGGGTAGCTCTTCCGAAGCGGTCCAGGGTCCTCGCTCCTCTTGATGAGTTAATTATAGATGTGAGATGAGGCTGCATCATCGTTTAGCTGTAATACTCTATTACTGCCCTTTAATTATCTCCACCAAGCTTTACTAATCTTTTCAAACACACTGGTTATTAAGTAATTAAAGATCCACCAAGTGACTGTTTGTGTAAATTTTAAGGAAAAGGAGAGAGAGGGGATAGAAGATGATGGTCAGAATATTTTTGTATTTTATTTTCTGGACATGTGGCATGATGTGAAACTTGTACATGAAAAGCCTTCACTTCTTTACCAGAGGTACCAATAAGTGTCACGCATACTTTAAAAAAAATAGAAGAAAACAATTCTGGTGGTTTGCAATAGCTTGGAGCTAACGTCCTGCTCATAATATTATTTAACATTTCAGTTAACTGTTTTTTTTTTTTCTTTTTTTTTTTTTTCAACGTGCTTGTAATGACGGATTTGGTGTGAATCGAACAGCACCGAGTTTAAAACCGAGCACCTGCAGAGTAGCGATGGAGTCGAACACACACTCAGGCAGTTCCTGTCATGAGTTCTACCATTAGGCAGAGGCAGTTTGCAATTAGGTGCAGCATTAAATCTACACCAGCAGCATTAGTCCTGTGCTATAGACAGACAGAGGTAGGATCAATGGTGCTGGTCCAGTTACACCACATGCTCGTAGCTGCTAAATTCCTTTCGCTGTCAGGACCAATTATGCAGTGATGAAGAGTTGACAGAAGCGGCATTGTTTCTTCTTTTTTCTGCATCAACTGTATTCTTTCGCAGCCTATTAGATGCTGAACATGATAAAAAACCTTTGGCTAACCAGACCAGGTAACCTCAAATCTTTGCCTCTTGTCTAAACATCCTGGATGTCTGGATGCATTTCTCAGCAGCAGCAGCAGCCTGCTTGTGCTCTTCTGCATCTCTCTTTTTTTTTTTTTTTTTTTTTTTGAACATATGTAAATTAATAGTTCGGCAGCTTCATTTCTTTTTGGAATGCTGGAGGTATTTTAGTACAGGTGACCTCTGTTTTACAGCAAGGGCTGAATCCTGCCAGCTAACAGATCAGTTTTGCGTCATCTCAGTAATTGCGATTAAAAAAAAAAAGTTAATCTGCAAACAGCCTTATTTTTAAACATAATCTCTATGCGCTGTACAGTTGAGACCACTCTAAAAATAGGGCTGGTGTTGGTCTGTTTACATTAATGAAGCAAACGGTGAGTTTGTTTTTTTTTATTCATTTAATTGTAGTAAATCTCTTCACTTAGCAGCACTGTTTGTGCATATTATTGTAATTATAAAATCCCTCCCTGCTGCCGTCTCACCTGGTATCGTCAGAGCAACACGTCGTTCTATCCTGGGTGTCGTCCTTGACCTGGCATCAGACGAACATGAAGACAAAGTGCTCCCTAAAGCTCTCCGTCTGTCCTCACACTCAAATTGGTCAAGCTGTCACATTCTTATTATTCTGCAGTCGGGATAGTTGGGAGTGTGATTTATGCACAATTTGAAGATCCTCCCTGACTTTTAGTGTTCTTTTTTTAAAATAAGAAATGTAAAAAATCTTTCTTTTCCTAAATGAAAACAACACTTTACTCGAGATATTTGGAAATCCCTCTTACAGGTCACATTTGCTATAAATTTCTGTTCATTTTGGGTAGAAACGTTTTGTTTTTATTATGGGACAATTATTCCTTCTGCTTTTAGAACCTTTTTAGGCTCCTACTGTTTTACTCTGATTGTTGCAACCATGGCAACAGGTTGGTTTTTGTGTGTGTGGGTGCGTGTGTGTGTGTGTGTTTTTTCTTTTGCAATCCAGTAGCATCTGATTGGCATCCCAACAGCTCAACAGTACTCTAACTATGAAGTTCAAAACAAGGGTCATTTGACTGTGGGATGCTGTCGGCTTCTAAAGCCAACTTATGAACATATTTTCACAAGTTTTGCATTTTTCCTTGAAGTGCCGGTTAATGCGGCTGGCACGGTAAGCTGCCTTCTAAACACACTTCAGAAAATTCTGTTTGTCTGTTAAAACATCTAAAAGGATATATAGCCTGACTGTCCAAAATTTACAAGTATTAAAATCCACCGTGAACAACAGAAAATACATCTACGGTTAACCCTCGTTCCTCGTTCTGCCACAGACTCACTCCCTAACCCAGCGCCGCGCGGTCCCCGGCCGAAGCCGGCTGTTTGACGTACTGCTGGCCGAGCACAAGGGGCTGGCGAAGGAGAGGGAGGTTTTGAAGGAGAAGGAGAAGGAAGCGGCGCAGAGAGGGAAGGAAGCGTGCAGCCAGAGCGTCGCGCCTCAAGACACGGCGAGTCCCAGCAAGCCCCACTGCCCCGGTGAACGACCGCTGTCCTCGCTGAAGCTGCGGCTTGCAAACGCACACATACCGAGGTAAAACCTTCACAGGGAAGACCGCCTGGTTCCCACCAGATGATAATTGATCACCGCCACAAGGAGGTTAAGCTACAAAACGCAGCTTCTTCACAGTCGGTGTGGATTTACAGATTGATATTTCTTCCTCCGCTGTCTGGAGTTGAAATCTTTAGCGCTTTCTCAAAACATGTTGAATCCATTCACTTTGTGATATTCTCCTCTTTGGGCTGAGTAAAGCGCTCCTAATGTAATAAACACACCCACACTGTAAGGTTTATTGGCTCCGTCTCTGCTGCTCGTTGCGATGAGCAGATCCCACCCATGTTGCGTGGATTCTCTCTCCAACCAGATCTGAACTGCACTGAGGAAAAAGACTGCATTTCCATGCTTAACCACCAGGGGGTGCTACAAAACACCAACTTCTGAATAAGGGAGACAAAAATGTGAACGTACTCATTCGTTTTCTGTGTTTCCGATGGATTTTCTCCAGAGTTCCAGGCGGCTCCTCCTCCGCTTCCTCCTCCTTCTCCGCCTCCAGTCCTCCGCCTCCAGCGGCGGCTCCTGCCGCGACGCCCGTCCCGGAGCCGTGTTCCAGCGGCTGGGCAAACGCAGCGGGGGACAGTGGCCGGCTTTCCAGCGACGAGGGAGACGCGGAGACCCCGGATGACGCCGACAGGTCTTTCCTGCACTACTCCAGTCATCATCCACGGCCTTCAGGGGTAAATGTCAAGAGATTTAACGCTGCAGAAATCAAGACTTGCTGTCAAGCCTTTGAGCTTCTGTTTTTGTCCTATTTTTATATTGGCATTAATTTTTAATTATAAAGAAGCAAAAGATTTCGAATTGCTTGCAGTGACGATATGTAACGTCCTTGTAAATTCAGCTTTTTGTCCAACATTCGCTTCTTGCGTTTCTCCCATTTGATCCTTCGCATCGTTCTCGTATTTCTTTGCCCTTTCGTTCTTGAATGTCCCTTTCCCCCCCCCCTCTTATCTATCCCTGTCTCACTCTCTCTCTCCTGCTTCCCTCGGTTCGCTCTCAACCAGCTTCTCTTGTCTCTCCCTCCAGTTTTGCGTTTTCAGCAGCCGGCTCGTGGGTCCGGGCTACTACGTGTTCGACAGGCGGTGGGACAGGATGAGACTGGCGCTGCAGAGCATGGTGGAGAAACATCTCAACGCGCAGATGTGGAGGCGAGTGTACACCAACTTTTATGACCCGTTGTTAGAACCGTAGTCAGATATTAAAATTGAGGTAATCGGGGGTGTGAAGTGAATCGGAATGTAAAAGTCTGATGTCAGTTCTCTTCAGGAAAAATGTGGCAGACGGTTCTCTTGGCAGAAAAGTTTTGTACGAGTTGCTCACAGCAAAGAGGTTATAAATTTCAAATGTCATGTTTAATTAGTTCATGGTAATTCTTCTGCACAGCAAAGGTTTTCTTTAAGACCCCCTTTTTTTAAAGAGTTTTGTCTTGCGTTTTCCAGGAAGGTGCCTCTGGCTGCCGAGAGCCTCCCCTCCAACTCCACGTCCGTCGCCGCCTCAGTTACCGCGCACCAGGCTCCTCCCCCTACCGTCCTGTCCTCCCGCTCTAACAGCCTCACCTCCACCGCCATGTTGCCACAGTCGGCGTCGGCAGTCGGACTGTTTGGCGCCAGAGACTCGCCGGGAAAAGCTCGGAACGGCTCGCACAAAGCCAGCCGCTCGCCCAAAGACCCGGACGTCCCGGCGGCGGGGTCAAAAAAGAGAAAGAACTCTTCGCACCCTTCGTCGTCAGTCTCGCCGTCGCCGTTTCAGACCGTGGACGTCCACAGACGGAACGGCAGCAGCTTACATCAGACGTTTCAAGACTTCGGGGTGGCCAAGGCTTCCCCGGCCAAAAACAAGGGACCTCGAACGGGAAGCGGGCTTCTGAGCAGCTCAGACGACTGGCTGTCCAGAGCAGAGCAAAGCCACAACACACACAACTGGTATGAAAAGACACTGTTTGCGTTTTCCTGTATTCACCTCCTCTCGACTGAGGTGTTGTCCTCATAGGAGAAAACATTCAGGCCCAACTAACACCTCCCAAAACCTCGGGAGAGAAAAATCTGACAGTTGCAAAAGTTGTATTACAAAAAAAAATAAAAAAAAATAAGACTGAATGTCACCGATGAATAACAGTTACAACAATGATGGGAACATCCTTCACACATGATTGTCTCTTTTCTAAAGATGAATCAGGGTTTAATATTTCAGGATCCCAATAAATCCAGGCATGCATCCAAATATGGAAAAAGTTTCAGAAGAAGAAAAATAACATTTCGGTATTCAGAATTCAATCTGGAATAAACTCTGAAGAGTTATACATTTGGGGGGGGGGTTGTTTGTTTTTTTCAGTTGAACTGTGTAGATTAAATGCGCCAAATGTTTTTAAGCAATTTGTTAAGGTTTTATTTTATGGAGCTGTGTTTTCCGGTGCACAATGAAGTTTTGTTTTGTTTTGTTTTCTGCTTTTAGTCGTGAACTTGGCACCAGCAGTCTAACCTACCTGGCCAGGGAATCATCCTCGGGCCCCCACCAGCCCATGCCTCCGCCTACAGGACCCTTAGCTTTCGGTGGAGGAGCAGAGGGGAGGAAGAGGAGGAGTCCCAGCTCCTACAAAGGGAAGTCCAGCAAAGCGAGCCGACCAGGCGGACTGGAAAGCCTCTTTGGGAAGGGAAACGACGGCGCGGGGATCTTGGCGTCAGGGCCTGAGTCGCCCAGACAGGTTGGTGGTCTTCAGACTGCGACGCATCGCAATTGTCGTCAGCGCTAAGGCGAAGCTCTGAATGATAATTCTGTCTGTCTCTGCAGACCAAGTTGAGTCACTGACAGAAAGCCGTTGTGCGGACAGAACGTCGGGCAGCTCTTCAGGCCACCACCATTTGTGACCTTTGACTTCACCACTCTTCCTGCGGCGGCTTCAGTGTGACACGGTGGGGGGAGGAGGGGGGCGTCCTGTCGGGAATCTCCCATGCCTCTCTCTTTGATTGTGGTTTTTACAGAACAAGTTGACAAAACAACAACAAAAAATAAAAATAACTATTGTTTGTAAAGGGAATTCGCCGATGACTCCGGCGCTGCAGACGTTTCTGGAGAACGACGAGTTTTGTTTCCAGTCTGCTGGGCAAAGAAAGACAACTGTGATTGTTTTTCCAGGACCACCCGACACAACTACTGTGGGACTTTATCTATGCCACTTTGTTGCTCCCACTGGCCTTTTCTCTCATTCTGGCTCTTTCTGTCTTTTAGTCTGAGAAGGGGAGCGACGGCAGCGAGTTTGGCTGGGTTTTAGCAAGTTCTCTCCCCTTTTCTTTGTCTCCCTGCGTACCCAGCGGCTTTGTCCGTTTCCCTCCGTTTCTGTCCCAGCATGCCTGTGTTCCAAGTGCACTTACTGTCCTGAGTTCCTCGGCTGAACCCCCCACTCCACCCCTGCCTTCTGCGTCGGTGCCACGCAGGAGTCCTGCTCGCGCAAAACGGAGGGAAGGAAGTGTTCGTGTTACCAATGATGCCACGTCGGTGCGTTGTATTTCAATACCGGATAAAGTTTGACTTTATTCACTTTGTTTTTTCTTCTTCATAATCTTCTTCTTTCTGATTTTGATGGACTAGAATCCAAAATGGAATTATTACAATGGTGTTAGATTGCTTTGTTGTTGTTTTTTTTGTATAATAATTTATCATTCTTAAATAATGTTTGGTATCGAAGTGACCATTAAGGTTTGAGCTACAGAGACTTTTTTTTAGTATAATAAAAAAATATATATATATAGAATTTATATGGCATTTTTGAAGAAATGTTGAAAGTATTATAGTTCATATTTGTACATATCTGTTATTATTTTTGTATTTATTAATAATTTTTCCCTTTTACTAAATAAGGCCAAGAGATATGTTTCCTTTCCTATTTTGGTCTATGTCTAACAGTAATAAAGAGCTTGGCCTGGTGTCTCAAAATTATATATATATATAAAATAATTTCTGTTTGTTTCAGTAGCAAGTTGATGCCAATAAATGATGCGCACAAAGCCAGGTGTAAATGTTTGGCAACTGCTGCTTTTTCTGTTTTATTTTCATCTAGTTGCTTTACAAGTTGACAACGATAAGTGTTCAGTTTAAGGAAAAGTTAAGTGTTCACTTCTGTTCCATCTGTAAGCATATTCCTCGCCCTCCATACTTATTAGCACCCTCGTTAAGGCCTTAAAGCAAATTGATAGTCGACTGATTTTTGCATAAATCTCACACTGGAAAATGGAGATGAGGATTCAATCAGAAGGGGGAAAAAGCCTTTTGATCATTTTAAAGTTTAGCCTGGAAGTTTAATTTAGAGATTCGCGATTCTGTTTCTTTGGCTAGAAATACGACGCTACTTGTTACCACTTTTCCATGGCTGCCAATAATATACAAGCTAGCTGTTCAGGAGGCAGAGCAGGTCAAAACATTTTCTGTCCTACTATTAAAACATAAATAAGTGAAATCTGGCTTAATAACAAAGGTTGGCTGTAAGAAAAAGCCCCTTCTGGCCAGCAGTCGGTACGGTAGAGGGTTTATCATGCTGTGGGCCTGTTCCCATTCCAGGTGCAGAGGATTTTGAAACCTCTCCAACCTTATGAAGTGTTGTAAAAAAAAAAAAAAAACACTAAAAGGCTGTCCTACTTTTTTTATTTTTTGTCAATAACATAGGATTACATCCCCACTGAATAGTCTTAAATCAAAAAGTGAATTATTCTGCTAGAATCTGCTGTTCCACAGGAATCTCCAATTATGTTAGTAATGTTTCCACGTTATTACCAGGAGTGCCAATGAGTGTGATGGGTGTTTGTTAATGATGCTAAGTTTCAGGTATTGTTTATGATCATGTAAGCTACATAATAAGCATAAGCAGTACTATTTACTGTAGCTTTCTAAGCATAGTCCGGTCCAACATTCACTCAAACGCCACTTGTACACTTCAGATCTTTCACTAAGTTCCTAATCAGGAGCTTTTCACACATAGACTTTCCCCAAGTCAAATCCTTTACAAAGGTAATGCACCATTTCATCTATTGAGCTAATAGGTACTCTGTTTTTTGTTTTTTTTTGTGAAGCCTTATTTATTTTCATACAAACAGGCCCACCTACTACTTTCTCCCCTCTCCCAAAGTTGTAAAGTACTTTATTTTTTTATTTTTTATCTTTCTTTATCTTCCGAGGCCCGTCGGTCTCGTCTCAGTGCGATTATGTGGGTTGCGGTGATACGTCAAGTCAAAACTGGGTCAGAAATGCTCTCGCTTACTTTGGGCGAGGTACAGTGTTCTTTCTGCGGCAGCTGAGCGGGCCACTGCTCTGGAACTGCAGCGGTAGCCGTTCCTGAGAGTCGCTTTCCTTTTTAAATATGCATCACATCCGCGTCATCTGGTGGCAAATCTCAACAGCCACGGAAAATATTGAAGCATTGAGTTTTAAATGAGTTCTGTCGGATCTTTAGCGGCATCTTTTGTAAACGTGGAGAGAAAACTTATTTGGTAAAAGTTAGAATATTGAAATGACTTAACTTATGGAGCAATGTGTCTTTTTCTTTTTGATTTTCAGTACACCGCCCACGCATGTGGACTCCCTGATAATAGAAAAGTAACTGAAAACCTTTAGTTGAACTCTACAGCAGCTTCTGTGACAACTCAACTTTGTGTTTAAGCACTAATAACGAACGAACTGTACATAATCGGTTGTTTCTGATTCATGTTTCTGTTCCTAAGTACTAAAAAGTGCTTCCTGTATGACACTTTTATCGATCGGTGTGTGAGAATTGCCTCCAGCACCCAAAACACAGTTGTTGGCACCTCTCGTAAAAATGTGTGAAAAGCCATAAAATCCGTAAAATTTTTCTTGCAGTAGCATAACTTGGCACTGAGAACGCAGAGAGTCCTTTTGGAGAAGATATATGGGCCCCACAGCATGACAGATCCTCCATCATGCTTAACAATTAGTGTGAGGTGCATTTTTTTTTTTTTTTACGCATATCCATCACTTTGTATTGTGCAGATTTTGTTTCTGAAACGTTTTGCAATTCCAGATTGCCTCTTTCATTATGATGTATGTACACTGTGGCCATTTCCTTTAGATGCTCTGTAAAATGGAGAAAAAAACAAGAGAACTTGCCAGATTAAGTCAGGTAGATATCAATTTCTCGTCACAGTTTGAAATATTTCTGCGAACTTCCTCCCCTAAAATACAGTAGGGGATGTGTGGACCTGGTTTTCTTTGTTTTTTTGTTTGTTTTTTTAATATCATGAAGGTGTAAATCAAATTCTGATGGCTTCAACCAGTAACCTGAAACTCACCTCTTTTTTTTTTTTCTAGAAGGATTTAAAACTTATTGCCAAATCAACACAAATAGCTGTCATCAGAAAAGGGTTTTGCATTCACCTTAACTTGTGGTGCCAATAATTTTAGAGTGTGCTGAAAGTGCTTGGACCAGTTGAGTAAACCCACTCAGTGTTGTGCTTGTTTCTGTTTAGAGACTCACGGTTTCTTTGGGTACAGCTCAAGTCTCCTCTGCTTGCAAGAACAATGGCTAATTTGCAGGTTAAGAGCTTATTTGTTGCAGCTAAAAAGCCTTTTTTTCTTTTTGAAATCACAGAAATTGGAAGCTGTCGTTTTCTCGCGGCTAAAATTGAGTAAAAAGCTTATACCTCGTGTAAAATTTTGTAAATTTCCTTTTTGCACTTTCTCAAATTGACTAACATTAAAAACGGATCTGAAAGTGTTTCTAGGATTTACAGCAAAAAAAATTATGTTTATCTTTTATCCGTCGCCCAAAATACCCCAAAAACCAGCACACTGTTGTATTCCGAGCCACCTGTGGTGAATGTTGAATGTCCAGGGGGGAAAAAATGCCTTGTAAGATTTTTTTTTTTGACAAACCAATGTAATACTGTAAAAATGTCTTATATTCAAGCTTTTATTAAAAGATTGAAAGAGGGGGTGGTGGTATTTGTAAATTGAATATGCAGCATTGAAATTCTATTGAGCTGCTGCTGAATGGTTTTTTTATTATTATTGCATAGCATACTTGTAAATGCAATGATCTGTTGAATGTTTGAAAGTTTACATTGAAAATATAAAACTGAAACTCTTCCTACTTCCTTTCAGGGCTATTTCTGATTATGTGCTGATGTTTTCTTTTTAATATGAAATCAGAATTAATTTTCTAATATCCTTCTTGTACACATTTTAATAAGATGCTAGTGATCAAATTTGATAAATATATAGTTGAGGCTACTGGTGCTAGTACACCCTTGCTTGCTAAAAAGGATATATTGGCAAGAACATTGGTTATAGAGGGGAAAAAACTAGCGAGCTACCTCTCTCTTTTTTTGCATCTGCCATGGTTTAACTAGCTAGCTAGCTAGAAGAACTAGCTAGCTAGCTAGAAGAACTAGCTAGCTAGCTAGAAGAACTAGCTAGCTAGCTAGAAGAACTAGCTAGCTAGCTAGTTCTTCTTAGTTAGAAGTTCTTCTAGAAAAACGTCTAGCTAAGTTCTTCTTAGTTAGAAGTTCTTCTAGAAAAACTTCTAGCTAGAAAAGGGTTTTGCATTCACCTTAACTTGTGGTGCCAATAATTTTGCAGTGTGCTGAAAGTGCTTGGACCACTTTTTTTCTAGCTAGCTAGAAGAACTAGCTAGCTAACTACTTAAACTTGCGAGTTTAAGTAGTTAGCTAGCTAGCGCTCTTTTTTTGTTTCTCCCATGGTTTAAGTAGCTACCCAGCTAAGAGAACTAGCTAGCTAGCTCTCTTTTTTTTGTTTTACATTTCTGACGTGATACAATTTCATTTGCGACAGTTTTAAAAAAGTCTTAAAATTGAATTGGTAGGGCAGACACCCTCATTTAGGGGTGGGTCTGATAAACATGGCTAAAAACTTGTACATCACACACAAAATAAAATCCCAATAAATTACACGTACGTTTTGGGTTTTAAAGTGAAACACTTTGATAAGGGCTCACCAGGAGGTAAGCCTGTCCATACCTAGGCTGTTAATCTTGGTTAGCTAATGCAATTGTTTAGTATGAAATGCAGGGCCTAAGGCTTCACCGTTGGTTCTGACCACATCCTCCTCCATTAACAGAAAAGCCGTCTTCTGAAGTTGGAAATAAGATATCAGGGCCATGACTCAGAAGCTTCCCCTACTCAGCAGGTCAAGGCCTACTTTAAAGGCAGATAGCACAAAAGCACTGCTGTTGTTTCTACCTGAATTTTTTTTTTTTTTTTTTTGCTCTTTGCTCTCATTTGACTCTAATGGATTCAGTCAAATCACTAATGGCCATAAGCAAAGTAAGTCACAAGCAATTGTTGTGCATGTACATAATTACTCCATCCTTTAAGCAAAGTTGTGAAAGCGCACATTGCGATTTACTCTGCTTTACCAAAATTTTTAAAGTACACCTCACGCTTTATTTCCCGACCTTAAAATAATTCGTTTTTGTCCAAATAAACAACCAACTCAAATTTGTCATTTTACACTACTTTCCGAACGCAATAAAACAGGAACTCCCTGTTCTCACACTACACTACACCACTCAGCCAAATTGTTAATGAGCCTAACAAAAAACATTATCAGAAAATAGCGTGTTGTGCTTCCTTGGCAAAACTTAAAACTCCAGTCAGGGTTTCTGCAGTCTAATCACATCTTTACATGCTTGATGATATTTCAAATTTCATTTAAACATTTCATTTACAGTACTTAGTAGACGTTTGTTTAAAAAAAATGAGGGTTGAAGGCTGTATTAGATTCTGTTGTAAGTAGCAATAAATTCAAATGTTATGTATAAACTGAAATATCCTTGTAAAGTTTTTTTTTTTTTTTAGATGTGCTGCTTCTTGTTGGTTTTCAGACAACATTATCAGCTTATTAAGATCCACGGTGTTTTGCTTATACCAGCAGAAATAACGTTTTAACACGTTTTCCCACTTCATTAGAGCTTTTCCTCTGGTGAGTTGGCTGATTTCTGCTGCAGTTTATTTGCCGTCTGATAAGAAAATTGCGCAACATCATAATTGCTGACTAATAATAGAGTGTTTCTTCTGCTTTCTGTGCCCAAACAGTCGTTGTCCGTCAAGCAATGGATTCCAGTAAACGGTGTGCTGTTGTGTCTGAAAGCAAAACATTAGAAATAGCTCAGTTTTAGTCATGGATGTTGTAAAGAAGGGCCGCCTCATGGATCAGGCTTGTTTTTCCACAACAACCAACAGCTACTTGATTACATGTAGATTGTGGAATTTAGAGGTAAAGTCAGCACTCAAGCTTTTTACGCTCTTAAAGGTTTTTCCCAAACTGTTTTTTTTTTTTCTTGTATGGCAGGGCACAAAAACAAAACATGGGATCCAAAGCATCCACCGGCTCCCATAGTGCATCCTGGCACTATGTGTCCCCCCAGGTAAGTAGCATCTGACTATCATAGCCCACACCACCTTCCTGCATTGCTCTTGTACTTCTTGTGTCCTTACCTGAACCTTGTATTTCCAAGAATACCCTTAAGCCAATCATTTTGTATTTAAAAGCTGGACAAAGCCTCCGTGACTTGTTGATTCATCCATCTGATCAAGATTTGAGTTTAAGGTTTTTAGCCAATAGGTTTATGGATAAAATCTTAAACCGCTGTACAGGTGCTGTGGGTTGCCATGTCTCGGGTGACAGAAGTTGGAACTGAGTCTAAAATGTCGATACGACTCACAGGATGACAGCAGACCGCCGGTGGCAGCTCTTTATGCAGTCGTTAACGCGTTCACCGTTTTGTACAAGTTAGTCCAACTCAAAACCAAACACAGCATTTTCTATTCAAATTCAAAACGATGGATGTGTAATATATGTAATCATAGCGGTGTGGATGTTTCTAATCAGCTGAGACAGTCAAAACTTGTCATGGCAGGTTTGGCATTGTGCAACAGTCGTTCCATTTTTGGTTCGTGGATTTATGAGCCAAAGGGCTTGAAAGTTCTCATACAGTTTCACAAAATGTGAAAATGTGGAGAGCTATGAATCCCTAAATCAAGGCATTAAACTAATCTGAGAGGATTCCTCCAAGCCATCTTTTTTGTGTTGCTGGGTGTGGCCTTCGGTAAAACACAGGATCACCTGGATGATCATCGATACACAAAAACTGGAGTTGTTCAAGTCAAGTTCTCATGTATGAGTTTTGATTCATTTTTTTCTACTTTCTAGTTTACATTAATATTCTGTTTCCACATACACACAGTAAAAAACAGAAGAAGAAGAAGAAGAAAAGAACTAATAAATAAAAGTGGCTCATATTTCTTGAAACAGCCTAGAAATTCATAAATACTGCAAAATTTCCCTGGTTATTGGGAACAGACAAACATATCTACAATTCAGACTCCATCTCCTTATTGTTTTTTATTTGTCTTACTGATACCTAAAATATGAAAGTGTACAATCAAAAGGCTTTCTTTTAAATCTGAACTAAAAGTATCCTACTTATTTTAGCATTGTAAAAAAATAAAGTTATTTACTGTTAGAAGTGTTTGGTTCATTGATACATCTGTTTACTGCAGCTACACAGGGGTCTTTTTTTATTTGATTTGTTTATTTATTTCAAACCAGTTAAAAAAAAAAAAAAAACAATCAATACGACAGAGAAAAACGTGTGCATACGTAACCAAGAACAAATTTTTTTATTTACTACTACTTTTCTGTTTGAAAGGAGTAAGAAAAAGTGAGCACTTTCTATGTAGAGCCTCAGTTATTTCAATAAGGAGCAGCGGAGACGTCACACTGTGTGCTGGAAATGCGTATTCTGTACAAACAACATGGTCACCTCTGGTGACATTTTAAGCTGTACTCCTAATATAATGTGCACTTAGCACATTATATTAGCATATCAGTAATGTAAGCATTGGGAACTGTAAGCGGGAGAGCCTGTCACTTTGGCACACGTGTGTGTTAGTGTTATAATCATTTGTGCTTTAGGGAGGTTTGAGACCGAGGCTTAACTTTACTTTTTCGTGAGTGTTTTAGAGGAAGATGTAGTCAAATTTGAAAGTAAAAAGCGCTTTCTATGTATTATTATTATCTGGTCGGGTCTGGCAGTAGTACGGCCCGCTATTTGGCCATCGGTGGCCGGAGAGAGCAAATAAATGCCTCCCGGCTGCCGTCTATTTCCTGGAAGTCGCTGGATCCAATTAGATTTGTTTTGAGAGCGATATCCGGCAGCGAGGCTCTTCCACCTGCAGCTCTCCTCTCTATTAATTTTCTCACCTTAATGGGGCCGAGATGTCACAAAGCAAAACGCACCATCCTGACAACATTGACACCTTGTGGCCATTTGTTTCCAACACGACCCCCGGCAAAAAAAAAAAACAACAAAAAACAACAACTAAAAAACCTCATCAGCCACATATCAGATCAGACACGGTCGGGGGTTTGTCGGTGGGGGAGAACTGCGATGCATAACTAACGAGCCCAAAAGAAAGGAAGTGCTCTTATTAAGTCGTCATTTATTCAGATGCTTCTACTGGGACGAATAATTAGAGCGCAGGTCGTCCTCTGAATGGTTCACTGCAGCAGCCTTCATATAGCTCTCCAAAAACCTCAACTAAAAGTTTTAACAATATAAGAGTAAAATTTCACCTCTTATTTTGTGTAACATATTTGATATGGTGATATAGAAAAAAGTTGTTTCCCCTTTAAAGATTTCTTGTGATTTCTGTTTAATTTTTTTGTCCCTGTTTAATGCTTCAGATCATCTGGCAAACTTTTAAATCAAAGATAAACTGATTGAATTGGTTTGTTTTCAAGTGAAATTTTCATTTATTAAGGGAACAAAGTTATCAAAACCAAAAAAAAAAAAAAAGTAATGGCCCTCTGAGCCTAATATCTGCTTGTGCCGCCTTTGGCAGCAACAGCTGAGTTTGATTTAGAAAAATTCAAACTCAGTCTTTTCCATCTCTGTGGAGGAATTCTGACCCACTTGTGTTTGCAGGACTGGTGAATGTACGACGTGTGGCCTGTTATCACAGCTTTACAGTGTATGCTTTGATTAGGCCACTCGAAAGCCTTTTTCTTTATTTTTTTTTCTTCATCTGGACTTGATCATCCATGTCCTGGAACATCAAATGAGCTCTGGGTAATCACACCGTTTTGTTTTGCTCTTTTACTATTCCAGACACAACGGGACCCACATCTTCCCAAAATAAAAGTTTCAATTTTGTTTCGTGGGTACTCAGAATACATGTAAAGATCTTAGACGTCATCAAGAAGTTTTTCTATCCTTTTATTTTTTTCCCTGAAGCACTTTCTTCTTTTTTTAAACTACAAGAAGCTCTTTCTTGTAGTTTAACAGTGAACTTTGACATGAACAGAAACGAGTGAGCCTTACAGGGAGTACATGTTCAGAGTTACTTCCTGACTCTTTTGATGAGTCATTGTTGCGCTCTTAGAGTAATCTTGGTTGAGCCGTTGACTCCTGGCAAGGTCCATGTTTTCCTTATTTGTTGATCATTTCTACACACTGAGTCTCACTTGAGTCCCAAAGCCTTTGCAGACTCGTAGATGTAAATTTCTTTGAGTCCGAGCAACTCTGAAATCTTTCACGTTTTCAGAGTTCGGCTATCAAGTGGCAATCTGATAGTAATCAGGATTGGGTGCAGCCAGTAAAACTTATTTTCCAACCCCCCAAAATCTAAGTACAACCGGCATTGAAAGAATTTACTACAATCATATCCGTTTTCTTTGTGTGTGTAGCATCTTGACATGACATGTGTGACATTACATTGGCAACATGTACCGTATGTTTCACTTGAGTTAACAAGTCAGTACTATTCTTTCTCTCATGGAGGCATATTTGGATTTGCATGATATGATGTTGGTTGCCATGGAAAACCTTAAAACCATTTTTGTCTTTAGATGTTTTATTCCTGTTGCATCTCGCTGAGCGTTGCGCTTGCGTTTCTTACTGTTACTTACTGCCGTTTGGTTGCTGACATGAATAACGTCTGAGGTTGTTGAGAAAGCAGCTTGTTAAGCTGGATGTTGATAATTTCTTTACCAGTAAGCGAATTACTATCAGAAACTCCTCATCAGAGGGCAGGCGATAAGTTTAGCATTCCAGAAAACAGGACACAAGTTTGTTAAAGATATTGATTTTCGATACAGCAAATGTATCAAAAAATTATACAGCTGATATAGAGTTAAGGAATAAGAATTTATCCATCCTTACCAGTCACTCTCAACCCATAATTGTAATCAAACTATTTGAATAATAACAATAAATGCACTAAATATATTGCTAAGTGGCGTAAACTCTGCATGTGATCTTGAAGATAAAATGTCTTGGTTCCATTGGCCACATCAGTGAATGCCGAGAAGTTTCTCAGCTTTCCCCCCCTCTATTGCAAACAGCATTCTTATGATAATGGAATAATGCTGCTCCTTAGTTAATTGTGTATAGGCGATAGTGGTGGGCACCTATTGTTGCGGGCTCACATGGAGCTAAAGGAAAAAGCTGGAGGGGATTATCTCCTTTATGGAACTTCTCAAATTCCTCCCCAACTCATAACTTATTCAGTGTGTTAAATGTTTGTTTTCATGCGATTTGCAGAACATGTTGACGGGTCTATTGGTTGGATCTATCTGTTTATTAAGAGATTAAGAGTTTTTTATGTAAAAGTTGCCTCTCTTGAAGGCAAAACCAAACACGCTTATAAGTAGCTTAAGCTCTTCCGGAACAAAGCTAGAAAATGTACAGCCGGTTTATGACATAATGTTTAACGTGTCCAAAACAAATTTAAATAATCTGCTAAAGAAAACAGGACACCAACTGGGCATTTGTTGGACACTTGTTGATTGAAATCAATCTTTAACATGCAGTTAAATTAATTCATGTTTGCTACAGCAGAATGTTTTTTCCCCACCACTTACATATGTACAGACACATTGAGCTTGTAGTCCTTTTTAAAAAATGACAAATAAAATTATAAAATTGAATAACTTTTATCGTGTTCCCACTTTTTTTTTAAAGGACCCTTCACTACATGTTCAAAAGTGTCAAATCACTTCATTTGGATTGTAGAGAGGGGCAAAAAACTCACTGATTGAATTCAGAAGTTTTACTAATTTTTGGGTAAATGAACAGTTTTGTCAACCAAAAGTTCAATATTGTGCCCCAGCTGAGATATTAATGACATTCTGGGTATGTTTCCTCGCCGCTGGAAGGAGTTACTTGGATCTGGGAAAGAGGCCACACCAATCCTTACCTCGTTCCAGTTGCAAATTGGAAGCCAGTTGAATTTGTGTATTTTTCTAGTAAACAATAAGGCAGTCTCACCAACTGTTGCACGATGCAAGTGATTAAAATGAACAAAATGCAACTAACAGCTCACTCTGCACTAAGCTGCTTAAATTATTTGATTGTTTTTTATCAACTCTATCAGCTCTGAAATGTTTGTGACCTATTTTTTCCATGACAATGAAAAAATAGTGAATTATGTTGTGGGTTTCTTTTTCCTTTACAGTATAACTTGAACCTTCAGTAAGATGTTCTTGAAGGTGTGGCACTCAGTTGTACATTCATAAACTTTGTGAATGGAGCTAGAATGGAAGCTGAAAGGAATGAACATGCTAACATTGCTTTCTTTTTTTGAACTGGTACGTTTCTGAAGCAGAATTTTTACTTTCCTTTTCGTTGTTTGCAGGTGATCTACAGAAGTTGGAACTAGGATTTGTGAAAATGATCCTTAACTGTGGTCAATCTGCGCACTCCACCACCAGGCTAATTTTAAATTGCGAAATTGATTCATTTCTGTTGTGTCAGCTTCTGTTAGCATTTAAGCAACAGAAACTTATGTATTTATTAAGTAGGATAAATAATTAAATGTAAAACTGTAATTTGCAAAACGACCATTTGCAGGAAATGGTTAAGCAGAAAATAAACTCAAAAAACTAAATGTGACGCAGAGGTCGATTTCTCTTAGTGTTTGTAATTAATGGCAAAATAGAGAAAATATTGTTCAAATGAGGCAGATTTGTTTTGATCTCCCATATTGGGCAAATGACTCCATTTAGAGTAACAACTGAAAAGTTTAAAAGAACTGAAACTTTGCTTATCAAGCCTGAGCGAGGAACTAAGCTTTAAAGCTTCTTTGTTAAATCCAGAATTAGTCATATATTTTGGAGAGCTGACTTAGACTTTACTAGTTATAACCTTTGTTATAACCAGAATCAGAAATTACTAAAACAGAGCCTGTCTGACAATATGAAGTAGGCCAAAATATCCCAAAAGTAACATATCATGCACAAATCGAACTAAATTCAAGAACAGATGAAATGCAAAATCACCGAGATATTCTGGAAAAAGGCTTACAAATCCATCCTTAAGGCTAGGAAATCATAGTCAGATTAATTAGTAAATAAAACATGAAACAAGGGTGAACCTTTCCAGGAATTGCCGGCCTACAAACATTCTTTCAAGAGGACAACAGCAACTTCTAAAACTTCTGAACAAAAGGAATACAAAGCCTCTCATATTTGGCAAAAAAAAGATCCTGGTAATCCACTTTAACTACATCAACTTCTCAGGATTTCTTCTGAAATGTTTTCATAAAAGAAAAACTCCTGTTATCCATTAGCTTCAGCATAGCATCCAATATTAGCGGATGGCCGTCCAGTAATAATAAAGTTATTGTATAAAAGTCTTTGGTTTAATTCCAATTCAATTGAAATTCAAAAATGGAAATCAAATTCGTTGACGCACTTTTCTTTAAACTGTATGCTGGAAACTCAACTTCAATCAAAACATGTACTGTCGCTTTAAATTCCAGTTTTTCTATAAATATACTCCTATCGGCTGCAGCAGCTAATTATCTCAGCTGCGACATTTCTCTTTTTCGTTAGCTGTGAGCTAGCTATGATTGGCCAAATAGTGACGATCGATAATGGCTCCTTAATAGTTCACAGACTAATTAACTTGTTAATAAATCATCTGCTTTTATTTGGCATAATGTAAATCTCAGAGTTCCCTGTTGAAAGGCCTGTTCTTATCACCATAGCAACGAGTGAAATCTTTATTGCAGTCCACAAATAAGGTAGGAATGTATTGTGTTTACATAGTCAGTTTTTTCACAGTCGTGCTGCCTGTATGTGTAAAATGCAGGCAAGTAATCTAATTTTATTTAAATAATATGTAAATTGGAGTATTAAGTCAAAAAACCAACCGAAACGAGCAAAAAAAAGATCATGCTAACCTAACTGAATTAACTGTTACCAGGTCGTAGGAGCTAAGCTAACTAGCTTGGAGACATCAAATTATGTTCAAGTTTAAAATCTCATATTTAATTAGGCAAAAATACAAAAAGATATATGTTTTTTTTTATATGTATATGCAAAGCAATGTTATTGTAAGAAGGGGGGCGGGGGGGTATTTAGGTAGCGCAACTTTTTTTTTTTTTATCAGTAGACTGACTTAGCTATAAATTATAGCAGAGCTAATACTAATGGGTTTGTTTGAGTTTTGATCATTTTTGCAAACTCCAGAGCCAGTTTATTTTGACCATGATGTTTAGTTTTGCTTATAAAACCATCATTTTGTGTTGGTAAAGTAATTCATTAATACTTACTGTGCTTGCATCAAAAATATTACATGATCCAATTATTTTGAACTATTCAGCAGTGCTATTTCAGTAGTGGGGCTTTCACAGTGGGGCACTTGGTAGCACTGTTGCCTTTCAGCAAGTAGGTTCTGGATTTGAATCCCTGCCTCAGGATTTCTTTCTCTGCCTTCAATGTTCTCTCTGGGTACTCCAGCTTGCTCCCACAGTCCAAAAACATGACTCTTAGCTCAGTTGAATACTCTAAAATGACTCCTACATATGAGTGTAGGCATGCATGCATGGTTGTTTGTCCTGTAATGGACCGGCGACCAATCCAGGGTGTACCCTGCCTCACACCCAATGACCACTTGAGATAGGCTGTGTTCCCAACCCCCGTGTCCCTGCAGAGACAAGCAGGTAAAGACAATGGGTGGATTTCAGTACTTTTTGAGAGAAGTGAAGCACCCATTTTGTTGCTGGGAAAGTTGTTCTGGTCAGTATTTTTGTTTTTGAGAGCAAATGTGTGCAGTTATAGAACTGGCAGCAGAATTACTGTGATTATTTTTTATAAACACTTTAATTCAAAACTTCTTTTTCATGAAGTATTCCATTCCTACCTTTTGGGGATCTTATTGAGATACTATACAACAGTCAACAAGTGACTTAGCAAACACATGGGTGACTTACAAAAGACCAAAACCTAAATAAGTGTGTTTTTTGTTTTATTTTATTTTGCGTGTGTCATTTTCTATCCTTGTGTTGCTTTTGTATTTTCTGCAGTCTTTATATTATTGGGTTGGTTCTTGGTCTTCATGGTTAATTTTCTTATTCATTGCACCTTTTATCTTTCTGTTATGTTTGTGTTTTTAGTTGAACCTTTGTGCTCTGAAGCCGACTATGATGGTATAAAAAGCAGTTTTGTGACCACACATGCAGTGATCTACTTTTGTCTGAATGAATCCAGAAACCATCAATACCACATGAACTTTTTTTTCCCAGTGTTTCGTTGTGATTTTCTTTTTGTAGAACTACACAAGGTAGCACAACAACTTCTATAAAGTGCAAGAAAAGTTATGCGAGGTTTTTCATGGCATTTGTGGAGAATTTTAAATGACAAGTCCATTGAACGTATCTGTCCATCACCCAAAAATGTACAGAATATGAGCTAAACCGTCAGGCTGGGCGAGGAGAACATTAATAAGTGAAGCTGGCATTATCTAGAACTAAGTTTTGTTGACAAGAAAACTATTACTTGGTCATGCAACAGAGCTTTGTGGAAAGAAGCTATCAGTGCAAAACAAGACAAAACAAAAAGCAAAATAGACATGATTCCAGTTTGCAAAAGTGCTGCTTTTTTTTTTTTGCATTATACTGTGGGAAAGGGGGCTGAATACATTAACATACCAACCACACTTTTCAGATTTTTGGCCATCGTTAATCCTTTTGTAAACAAACTACTTTTTGGAGTCAAATGCATGAAAATTTGAAGTTTTAAAGTAGAAAAATGGGCTTGTTTGTGATTTAATCCTTTTGTATTTGAGTGCTGTTCTTTTGTCTGTTTCTGATATCTTCTGTAGTTTATGTCTATTTTAGGCAATTCTTTTTGTCATAATTTTCCCCCCAGAAATATGATTATCTCTTGTTTTGGTTTTTAATTCTAAATATACATCAGATAAAACTTGGCGATTTACTGATTTTTTTTGTATTAAGCATTTTTATTTGATCGATTAACTTATCTAAGGGAACAAAACCTCCTGTTTTACTTTGCTTTTGCGTCGTGCACTTTCGTGGAGAGGCGTGTGTCCTCAAAAGGTTGTGCGTTTTGGGCGACAAATCAGCCCCACAAATGCGGAGCGGTTTAAAAACGGGCGATTTCTTCAACTTTTCCCGAATTTAAACAGTTAAAATACTTCCTGCTTTCGAAGCGTCCGTCCGAAATAGCGGACATTTCCTGCTGAAATCGGATGCAGAGAGTGCACCTTTGCGCAGAGGCTGGTTTTATACCGAGTGGCTCCTCTGGGTGCACAAAGACAGCGGCTCGCAGAGGAACTTGTTCAGAGCGAACCGGAGACGCTGGGAGGCGAAATCCTCAACCTCCGGAGTCCGAATCGCAACAACCGCGCTGTTTACCTCCTGAAATCCTCTATTCTGCTTCCCACCTCAACAATACAAGGTAAGGAGTTGTTTTAGAAGGCTTTCAGTGGCGACGGAGCGCTGCGGAGCGGGTTAAATCCTCTTCGCTCTGGCTTCCCGAGCGTGGTTGTTTTTGCAGAAAATGGCGTCATCGCCCTCTTGTTTCTGCTTGGCCGCGGCGGGGAGAGGAGTAGTTTCAGCGACTTGTAGCGGCGCACACACGTAGCGCATACTTCCTTAAAGGCAAAAATCGCGTACTGCGACGTCTTTTGTTCAATAATAAGGCGTTAAATTGTGAAATACTTCGCGTTTTGGCTCAGCAGAAGGACGCGCAAAGATGGAAGGGTCACCGGTCCTGTGCGCCAGGCTGCTTCTTGGAAAAGGTGGCACGAAACCGCTAAACGCAGCGTTTTACAGTGGCTCGAGACCCATCCAAATGACCTCGAATGATTTAGCGTTTTCGCCACGACGTTGATGGACATATTTGTGGCAGCTCTGCGCCCTATCTTTGTGTATAATTTACTCGGGTTAGCTCGTCTTTACGCCGCACTCCCCTGCCATGCTGCAATCGTTCCGAGGGGCCTCTCTCTCACACGGCTTGAAAAGGTGCATTATACCCTTGGCTTTTCCCTCTGATCAAATGAAGCTGCTCCTTTGTTGCTGGAAATAGCGGCTACAATATAAGCGTGTAAAAGGAGATTTTCGAGAGGGGGGGAGGGAGGGAGGCATTGAAGGGGGGTGGGGGGAGCGATGCAAATCGTGCCATGAGAAACGGCGACCTGCCCCTGCGCTCTGGTTTTGCAGCTGAACCAGACGAGGACGTGCTGAATGAGGTGGAAATAAAAAAAGTCCCCTGGATGAATCGCAGACTTTTTCTCTAAACTACATGGGGAAGTCCAGGCGCTGCGCAATGATTGTGTTGCCGCTTTGCGCAGAGAAACGGTGGCAGCTGCTGTAACCGCCGCCGAGCGTTTCACCGCGATATTTTTTTTTTTTTGTTTTTTTTGTCCTTGTTGGCCAGCCTTTTGTAAATAGTTGAGGACTCTAGGATAAAAGAGCACAATAGTATTCAAGCGGGCCCTTTATGGCCTGTGAATGTGGTCCTAAGTCCCCACTCCGACAGCTACGTGTATGCGTCCTCGCTCTGGCCACTACACATCCAGCACAGCGAGGCCACTGGCTCTCGCCTGTATCCGCTCTGCTTGGTTCCTCCTGTGCCACAGAAGTCGATGCCTGGTCGTGCGCTCAGAGCTGCAACGCAGGTCAGCACAAAATCGAAGCAATCCACGGAACATCCTCGTCGTAATCGCTCCGTGCCCGTATTTTTATTAAGTTTTCAGAGTTATGCAACAGAATTGCCGCTTCACTAACCTGAAATCCATCACCGAGGGTGGATGTGTTCGTGTGAAATATCAGGGAGATCGGAAAGGACCTCGCCGCGATCGCGTTGAATTAAAAAAGATCTGTCATTTGCAAATCACCCAGTGCCATTTGCGTCACAGCCCGCGGCCTCGCACGCCCATGGGGGGCGATGGAGTTGCAAATGGAGACTGTATGTGTGTGCTGACGCTGCCCCAGCTGAAAAGGGAACCAATAGACACGGACTCGGGCGGCAACGATCGCAAGCGCGCCGCCACTCTCGGGCAGTGCACCGACTTGGGATTCCGTATCAACGCGGAAGATCGCGCAGTTTTATTCTGGGTTCCGTCGGGCTTTCCATGGCTTTGACCGCGATGCGTAAGTGGATCTTACACACACGGCTTAAACCTGCTACGGAGGCCAGCCGGAGAGGAGTAGCCTATATGTGTGTCCTGTTCTCTTCCCTCATGGTGATCGCTGCATGTGGCCTCTGAGAACTCGCTCTTTGCTGGATAACTGTCTTTCCACTGGATCGTGATGATATGACCGTAAAACCTTTACCACCAGCGCAAAGATCGCTCGGATATTTTATGACTCGAGCGCTTGTTCGGTCACTTTTTCTCTGTTTTTGTTAGATTCGCGACGCGCCACAAGTTTTTGCTTTGGAAATGAACGGGGCGTATTTTATCCAGGAAGGTTGCATTTGTTGTCGATGCGCTTTTGGGCACTGCGCATGGTTTCATCCACCGGACCTAAAGGAGGCGGAAAATCACAAAATTCTCTAATGCAAGTTAATTAAATGTGGATAAACTTAAGTTACAAATTTCAGTAAGAATGTTTATAAATAGCCATAATACGCTCATTATGTATGTATGTATGTATGTATGTATGTATGTATGTATGTATGTATGTATGTATGTATGTATGTATGTATGTATGTGTTTTAAATTAGGTTTAACTTATGATTTGAAGAAAAACATTGCATCATGTGCTAAATTTAACTTTTCTTTCCCATTTTCTCACGTTACAGGCCTAATGTATTTTATTGAATTTTCAACTGAAAGACCCACAAAGTAGCACTAATTATGCATGATTTAAAAAAAATAAAATATGAAAAGTGTGGAAAGCATCTGTAACCATATCCCTTTACCCTGATTCACTTAAGCAAGATGCAGTGCAACCATTTTCTCTTATAGTCTCAGCATTGTTAAGTAGAGTCTGTCTGGCTGTAATTTAAATAATCTCAGTTTAAATACAGGTGTTCTGCTGATACTGGAGAACAAATGGGATTGTGAATACCAAAACATCAAATAGCACAGTGATAAAGTTGGGGGAAGTTTAAAGCAGGGTTCGAGTCTAAAACAAAATCACAAACTTATGGGAAAAGACTGCCACATCTGCATACCTACCAAAATATCTAATCTGAAATGCCAGATAATTACAGCATTGATCATGGAATAATAAGAAGGCACAGCAAGTGAGTGGAATGACTTAGACTGGTCAAAGAAGTGTGAAGTTGAACTTTTTGACCTAGACTTTATTTAGCAGAAATCAAAGACTGGATGTTACCCCTATGGTGAAACATGGTGATGGTAATATCATGCTGCGGGGATATTTTTCTTCAGCAGGGACAGGGAAGCTGTTATAAGCTGATCAGATGGATGGAGCACAATCCTAGAAGATAAACTGTTGCAGGGGCAGAAAACTGGGTCTGAGGTGGAGGAACACCTTTTAGCATTACAGCAGCCGTAAACATTCAGAGCTACACTGAAATGTTTTCCATCCATGTTTTGGAATGGTCCAGACCTAAATCAGTGGCAGAACTTTAGGATTACTGTTCACAAACACACTCATCTGAGTAAGCTTGTGCTATTTTGCAAAGAGGAATGCCCAACAACTTTTGCCTTTGGATGTGGAAAACTGCTAGTCAGACGCTTACAGACTTGGCACTGCTATTGCAGAAAAACAGGGTTTTTTCAAACTATTTACTCAGATAGGCTGAGAAAAGAGAGGTCACATTTTTCCCATTTTTAGTCATAAAAAATGTGAAAACCTTGTATATCTTTTCCTTCACAATTATGTGCCACTTTGTGCTGGTCTATCATATCAAACCCCCCAAATGTACATTGAAGATGGAATGTGATAAAGGTAAGATGAGTTCAAGGTCTGTTGATCAGATTTATGTAAAAACTGTTTCCTAGAACAAATGCACAGAAGAGTCAACTTTAATCACTGCGGAGAGAATCTATGGTGAAATTTAAGAAGGATTCGGATACGTGTTGGTGCTACTTCAGGGTCTAATACTTTACATACAGTGTTTTATATTTCCAGTAGGATTAGGACTTTTAATTTCTTTGTCATAAGATTAACTTGACACAACAGCAGCAGCAAGGACTTCCTGTTTTGTCCTGTCTGAGTTCAAATCTTGCAGTTGTCAGTTTTTGTTTTGCAGCAGTCCACTTATGTCATTGTGTGATTCAGTCAGTTTAATGATGTATTACTGTGTTCAGTCAATGAGTCAGCCTGTCAGACCCATGAGCAAGTGTAGTCATTCAACAAATCTATTAACCTGTCAGCCCCATTACTAGTCTGCGAAGCAAACAGAAGCACATGTGGTGAGGGATCCACTCAGCCAGGCAACTAGAAAATCAGCATCTGGCTCTCAGTTAGTAGGTCAGCTAGTCGTTCAGCATGCACACTCACTAAACAGCCCGGCTGAACTGATATGTTGATGTTTTAATGGTGAAGGGGAACTTTGTTTTGGGCACAGCTTAACCTCTCAACAAAGACCTGCCTCGTTTCCTTCCTAGCGATAGAAGGGCCTCTAACTTCTTAGAACTTCTTCTCAAGTCTGCTGTCACAACAGCGTTAGCTCAAGATGGAGTTGCTTTAGGTAATATAAATTATTACTTTTCTCTGCTTAGGTTTCACATAATACAGCGCCCATGTTTAAAATTTAGGTGTGATTTTCAGAGCTGTGAATCCACACCTGGCCTGAAAATGCCCATTATGCACATCCCATGGCTATATTTATTTAAATCTATGTCTGTGCTCCCTTTACACACACTCTGCTGCTGCATCTCTATATGCTGCTCTAATATGCTGGGTCTGTGCATAATTTAAAGTAACACTGGATAGTGAACTCTATTTAAAAAGTCTCACTATACATTTAAGTATACGTAGATTTGTTGCTGTTTGGTTCCCACTGTTCTGTCTGTGTTCCTTGTCTTAAAGTTTAAAAAAAAAAGCTGACTTTGGATTTTCTTTTGACATTATCGCTTTCAGTCCGGTGACCTTTGAACAGATAAAAATGGAAAGGTAAAGAAATTTAATGATAAAATGACAAATAATACTCATTTGAGTTGTTGTACACCTTTCAGGATGGACTTCAGACATTGATAATAAGGTGCTAGGTGCCTCCTGCTCCAGTACAATTAGTACATTTTATTTCATGGCATGGGGCTATAACCAACACATGTATAGTCAGTGTTATGTTCATTTTGTTTAGCACTGATTACATTTATTCTTCCTACTGTGGTGCTCACAGTATTGAAACTGCCAACAAACAATTGACACATAGCAAGTTGCTTCTTGACTACATGCTTTTTCAGATTATACATTTCTTCTTGACAGAATTTGAGGGGTTCATGTCAACTGCTTGGTTTTGTCTAAAGTTTGTAGGTATATCCCAGATCAAGGCTTTGCATTACCTTAATGTTGGCCAACTTTATCCATTTACAAACAGTTTTGATTCATATTCAGTCACCTGTTGTGAGTCAATGTGAGAGTTTCGAACTTAAAATATTGTACCAATTTTTAAGCATGGTGGTGGCTGCATTATGGGGAGGATCTGTTTTGTGTGCAGGTAATACCAATAACAGGCAGGGCAACTTAAGGTTCTTAAGTTCCTGAAGTCACAAGTTAAACAGCTGAAACTTTCTTACAATTTTGTTTTCCAGACTTTGACAATGATCCCAGACACATAAAATCTGCTTCTGGAAATGATCAAGACAAACATTAAGATTTTGGAATGGTCTCAATGCAATCTATGGACTACACTCTAAATTTCACCCAAGAAGACTCATCAACTGCTTAGCCCAATGTAATGTCAGGACCTTGCTGTTTGTTTCAGAAAGTACTGGATCAGGGTACAATTTGCTTAGGGACATTTAATTAAACCTTTTTTGGGTTTATTTGCTGTATTAATAGCAGCCTGTATGTATAACTTTGCCCATGAGTAGATTAAAAACAAATCCACGATTAATTCAAACAATTCAGTGAAGAGGTTAAAAGCATATACATCTAAAATAAAAATTATGGCCATGATTCGTTCATGTAGCATCTGACCGGAACTGTGTTATTTACATTTTGCATCAACACTTTAACATCAGTGTGTTTCAGTTCAGGAAGTCAACTTTCACTTCAAACCAACATGCAGAGGATATGATCATGTGTGATGTGTTGCAACTTGGTGAGCATTTTGGGGACTGCTTGTAGATTGGACATGAGAATATATAGAATTTATTCAACTCACACACTGTAAAATCGACAGTGTAGAATGAGTTGTTTACATAACCTTGTTCAAAGTGCCTATATTTATATAAGCCCTATTTGCACTTGTAGCGTACATTGGCACTGGTGATGTAAACCCTCCATCACATCACACGGACAATGCCCAAACTGCTGGATTCAGTGACTGAGTGCCGAGCGTTTGTAATATCAAGCAATGTGGATGTGTACCAGTTGGCTATGGCGCTGTCTGTACTGTCCTGTGGCCAGCTGGTATCAGTGGCGTGTCTGCCAGCTGTCAGCATCATGTCACAGCGTATCTTCCTGTCAGGCTGCCTCTGCTCAGCCGCTGGAAATACATATCAGAGGACACTGATTGCTGCCACACATCTCTTGGCTGTAGAACCAAACAAACAGTTCATCTGTTATTGATAAACTGATATGCTGAGGTAAATATAAGCACATAGGCCAAATAAAATATGTTGTTTTTTTTGGGGTGACTTATATTCCCCATAGCAAAGAACTAGAGGTTTTCTATTTACATTGGATAATTTCTTCTGTTGACTCTCAACATACAACAGATGATTTGCCTTTTAGAATAACAGTTGCTTAAAACTGGTCAACACACCATTACATTCTTTTCTGGCTGACGCAAACAAAACCCCAGGAGATGGAAGCTGATATTAGGTGTATTTGTGAAATGTTGGGCGCTGGTGGAGTAGATTGTTTTGTGGTATAAATTTAGCTTTAAATTTATAAAGCTAAATTTAAGTCTCATTGTAATACATACAATGAGTCTTAATGTTGTTCTACCTGGAGCTGGTTACATTATTGGTTGGCGTATGGGAAAGGTGAAGATAGCTATTTAACTTGCAGTACCTTGCAAAAAGTATTAACTTTATCGCATTTTGTTGACCAGCTTGATATAGAGCATCATTATAAACTGGAAGGAAAATGATACGTTTTTCAAAATTTTTTACAACAAAGTACAACAGACGTTTATGTGTACTCAATAGAAATACATTTTGCTTCTTCTTCAACTTCAAGTCATTTATAGAATAGGGCATTTTTGCCAATTTTTTCTAAATGCCTCAAGATCAGTCAGATTGGATGGATAGTTTCCATTGACATAGATATCAAAACCTGCCACAGATTCACACTTTCAGTACATGAATATGCTTTTTAATAACATGAAGGTTTTTTTGGGGAGACAGTTAAGTGGTTATGCTATCGTTGACGCTGAATTTTAAGTCATTTTCTCTCTGAGCAGTTAGCATTAGCCGCAATGTTAAATCTGTTTGTCTCAGATTGCTGTGGCTCAGTGGACTTAGTAACTGTCTTGCAATTGCAAATTTGTGGATTCTGTTCCAGATTCCTCTCCCTGGTCACATGGGCAATTCACTAACACATGAATGGATGTTAGCTTTTTGGGAGACACTCATAAGTACATAATGCTTTTATCATGACTAGAATAGCACAGTGTCCTGTCAATTCATTTATCATAATGTTGGAGACAGTGTAGCTGCCTAAGAAATGCATTCTCTCAAGATGATGCTACCACCATGACTCATAGTGGTGTGTTCAGGGTACAATATTAGTTTTCCTCAGAACTACTTTAGCATACCGACGAAAAGTGAAAATTTGGTCTAATTTGACCAAAGCAGCTCTCTCCACTACATGTGTCCCCTACGGGTCATAGCAAAAACTACAAAGACGTTTTCGATTTTCTCTTGCTTTTCTTCCATGAAGTTTAGATTAGTGGTTTCCACCAATAGTTGTTTCCCGATGAACAATTCTCCCACCTGAAGCGTTGTCCTAACACTTACTTATTTTGTCTTTTATAAAGCTGTTTTAAAACATTATATAGTTTCCTTCCACTTCACAATGGTGCTAATTTGTTATAGGTTGTAACATGACCAAAGACGAAAAAAGAAAGGGGTGTGAGTACCTTTGCTTGGCACTGTAGTAAAGGAGGCTTGTGAGTCTAAGAAGTTCAATGATCTCAAGATTTCTTAAGTGTGATTTATCTGGTATTCCAGCCACGTCTCACTTTAAGTTTAATCTTTTTCTGCCACATTAGCCATTGTTCCAGTTCTTTACTGAGCAGCAGTTGTTCATCAGTCTCTTCAGAGAAAGCAGTGAAGAAATGTCTCATTCAAACCTGCTGTTTTATTCACCTAATCATCTACACTTTGATTTTTGTGAAAAAGAACATTTTTTCCTTCAGTGATTATGTGAACAGGTCCATTAAAGTTCATTGTAATCGAGATACCCTCCTCTGTTCCACTGGGAGGTCAATATTATTGATATGATATTTTTAAGTATTTCAAATTACATTTAAGAGAGCATCAAGGTAAAAACAAAGTATGGATTCAGAGTTTGGGTCAAAGAGCAAACTCTTGGCATTCCCAATTCATAAGTTTTAGCCCAGGACACCTTCTCTTTTATTGCCTGAGTTATAACCAGACTCTCTACTTCATAACCATTGCTGTCTGTTGCCATGGAAATGGGAGAGTCCCTTGCGTTATGTGTGTTAGTGTATTATTGGTTAGGGTCTGGCTAAATCCAATTGTTTTCAATCTTTGTAGTACATCTAAGCCCTTAAATAAGTTATTTCTGGTTGTGTTGTACGCTTTGAGATGGTTGACTCTGGAGGGTTTCATTTCCAGCAGCTTGTAAGATTTCTTTTAATGAAATACCTCTCAGCAAAGTAATTAGCTCCTGGTGGTCTTTGTTTGGCATTTGCAACCTTCTGGATATCGCTGTACATTTAAATCAGACTCAGGATCCCAAGATAAATCAGTTTGTTTATTACTGTTTGCTGATGCTGTGAATGCAGGTAGTACGGCAAGTTCTGAGTCACTTAAAAAACTAAGATGTTCCCAAATGCAGAGATTTTCATTAGGCTAAACTCACTCATCTGTAGGCATTTCCTAAAGCAACTTATTCTTGATGAAGAGTGAATCAGTGTATTACAGCATCCATCAAGTGAACGCTAACACCTTCAGTTTGTCATCATGAGGCACAGAGCTTTATTGACCCCAAAGTATTAACATGTATTAATACTTACTAAGCAACAATCAAGCTCGATAAATACATTGAAATCTATCTTTTGCTAAAATGTCCTCCCAATTTATTTATTTTTTTCAAGCTTTTATTAAGTGGCAAAACTATTAACTGACATATAATGGCAGCCTGGTTTTCTGTTTTCTTCCCCTAAATATCTGCCTGACATAAACACTCTTGGACCTGTCATAAGGGCCACATGGGCACATTCCCAGGGGACATTCACTAGACATGACCCAGCATAAGATTTTCATATTCTGACTTTTTCTCCTTTAGGGAAGAAAAAGGCCAGTATTTTGAAATAGTGGTTCTTCAATAAGAGTGAGCTGTGAATTTCAAAACATGATTGTCCATGTTCCATTGTGACTGCAGATCTTTTCAAAGAGCCAAAATTGTCTTCAACTGCTCAACATGTGAACAAGATCAACTTTTAAACTGATTGAGAATCAGTTTTATTGTACCAATAAAAAGTTGTTAGAAAGGTTGAAAGAGGAGAATATGAGGGATAGATCGCTTCTTTCAGAGATGATAGTGATGGACTTGCTGTATAAAAGGTGACTATTGTGTGTAGGGTAGTTGTCTCGGATGAATGTGACTCCAATATAAAGTGCTTTGAGTGGTCATTATGACTAGAAAACCGGCATAGAAATTCAGTGCATTTGCCGTTTTCAGAGGTTGGTGAGCTTGTTCGCAGCAGTCAGATCCCAAAGGTTTCTAGAAACAACCAGAGCTCTCAAATAAAAAGGGTTGTCAGGCTCAAGGATGCGGAAGTCGAGGCAGAATAACTTCTGAAGGAAAGAACTATAAAACTTTATTTACTGTGATATCTTTGCTTTGTTGCTCTGTTAGCCTAATAACTGCATATCTACAGTTTCATCTATCGATGTCAGTTCATTACAAATTTTCTTTTTTCCCTTCAGAGTCAAGCTTATTTTCGCCCTTTATCGCCACCTAAACAGCATTGATACGTCTTATCTGTCACACTATTCATGCAGCCATGAGAGGCTTGTTTTCAATTAGTCCACTTAGTAAAAAGAAAGTACACCCAATGTGAATTCAAGCATTTTAAAGTATAAATGATGTGGCCTCTAATAGGTTTAAAAGTTATGTAAATATCACCTCAAGTGTGCAAAAGCATAGAGATACACTGATTAGGACCTACCAATTCTGATTTTGAATGAATAATAGGAATTTTTAAGGTATCTTAAATTGAAATAAATACATTTGACCAAATTATCCCTGTTTTGATGCATAAAAGCACATTATGCCTTTATCTTGTTCTCATTAAATTAAAGTATATGTAAGTACATGCTGTTTGTTTATTGACCGTAGGCAAAGAAGTTAAGTTGTTTTTTATATATTTGACATATTTAATGACAATAAAAGAAAATGGTCCAATAAGTCAGCTAATTTCTAAAGTTGCTCTTAATGTTTTGCGAGATTTCTTCTTTGTCCTTTAGAAAAAGTAATTCCAAGAAGGTAAATTCTTGTTTTGAACAGAGTTCAGTCAAGCTAACGACTTGCTTCACCTGTAGCATCTTTACCATTTTGAAACAGGATTTGTTGTTTATATGCTTCTCTGCTGCCGCTGCGTGGTTTTATATACTTCAAAATTGATGATATATGACACCCACAAGCAGCAACCATCATTTGTTGTGTTTTTCTAACTGATACTCCGTTTTACCTCCAACAGACTGACATTTTCTTGTCTGTTCTCCAGTTGCGGCTCCGCTCCAGCTATTAAGTCAGAGCTCCATCACTTCAAGTAGCCTCTGCTGTTGAGTTATTGCCTCGTAGTAATCTCATGTATCATCAGGACTGAATGCAAGGATTCAGAAGTTGCCTGCAGCCTGAACTCGGAAGAAAACAAATCTCATTTTACCAAAGTCCTGAAAATCTAGTTTAAAAAAAATCCACTCAAGCTACCAATTATGCAACTAAAGTACCTCTGCTCTGCATTATAGGTGTATTTAATTGTTTGTAAACAAAACAGCTATTAAATTACAGTGGATCATAGCGCTGTGACAATACCATAATTCACACAGCTGTTACTATGTAAAATATTAGATTTAATTTCCTGTTGCATACTTCACTGCGGGAAGAGCTTGACCTTTGCTTTTAAATGAAGAGGGAGGTCTTGTTGCTGTTGTATATTTTGCAGATCATCCACAGTTTTCTGTGTTTTGTTTTCTAGAAACATCAGGACATTTGATGTGCATGCTTAAAAATGTTTACTCATAAGCTCTTGCTGTCCATCACTCTGGGTCTGTTATTTTTTATATGGTGAGACAAAAGAAAGTTTTGAACCGCTGAAACATTTTATGGGCATGTTTGTCTCCCTCTGCTGGATTTTGAGGGAGACTACAAATACCATGAGGGTTCTAAACTAGGCAGTCAAAGATGTGAAGCTGTTATTTAGTCATTTTCTTACTTTACACTCTGCCGTCAAGTTTCTTTAACTTTACCGTATAGTTTGAATGAATGTTTCTTTCACTTTTGTCTTTTTTAGCACAAATACATGTTTTGTTAAAGACATCTAAGTCAGTTTCAAAAATACATTTGTGCATTCGCCCACTGTCTGACTGCTGTATGTAAAGCTGGGGGGGAGAGAGAAACAAACGTAATATACGACTTCCAAGCCACAGCAATCTGCTGTTTTGTGAAGCTCTTTTTGGGTTGGTTTTTATTTCTGTTTTGTTAGACTCAGCTTCATTCACAACATTATTAAATTGCGTACAGTTGTAGAAAAGTATTGTACTTTCAACTCCATCTAAAATTCAAATGATTAAGTAGTCATACTTCTCACAGAACAGGTAGTGTGTCACACAGCTCAGTTTATCAGATTTTATCAATAGTTCCCACTAGAGGGCAGCAAGGTAAATTTTTTTTCTTATGCTTTGATAAAAATAATTCTTGTTTTAAATTGGTGATTTGCTCTTACAAATACTTTGCCTTGTCTATTTATTTGTGATATGCTCTTAAAAATTTGCACTGCTGATTTGGAGTTTAGCTGGTTGAGATTTCTCTTTATAAAGTATTCATCTCCTTGGATGTTTTACCCTTTTATTGCTTTCAAACAGTATAAAATGGAGTGATTTTGCTGTAATATATTCTGCTTCCTGTTAAGTACTGAGAACTATCTCCCTGTGGTGAGATCGTGCTTGATGTCTCTCCATAGTGAATAGTTTTCTTTCAAAATGGTCTTTACAGCATTTCTACTTCCTCTAACAAAATTTTTAAGCACCCAATTTTTAGTTTCCTGCTCACCGATCAGGGGCAGTCAAGTGCAAAAATCCTTTGATTGCTGACACCACATCTATCATTTTAAACTTCTCTGTATTCGCATTTCTTACATTTTTGTCAGTCTGACGACAAATTAAATATGTGGAAGATGATTTACAAATGTAGCTCATCTTTTGGTTAAGATTTTGTTCCACAGTAACAGTTAAATTAGCTTGTTTTTAAAGAATTAATATGTATGCATTTATGTTAATAGTTTGCCTTTGTCATGAATTAGCTAAAGATTCCAAATTTGATTAAAAACAAAGATCACACCCCAGGTTCCAATGTTTTATTATCTATTTTGGCTCATCTTAAGTCACCAACAGCCATTTTTAACTTTAGTCACACGCCCAGCTGGAGTGGTGTCTAATTCATTAGCTTACATGGACTGTTGTTGCATGGTTACAGGTAAGCTGGTAGTGAACGTGTGCTACACCAGGCCAGTCTTGGGAGCATGGCGAAGGCCCAGAAATCACCTGGGAGGAAGACGGCTCACTGTCTTCGCAGACAGGTACTGCAAAAAAACCCAAACAAACACAAAAAAGCACTCATTTTACCCTCCTCCTCTTTTCCCACTTAGATTTTCTTGAATAGCTGTGATAAATGTTCTTTGGAGGGTGTTCATAGCTGACTTGGCTGAGGTTATGTGTCCTGCCACCTCATGCAAGCACGTGTGTTTGAATGTACGGAGTGGCCCAGTGGCCAAGCGGTACACCGTCTTGTGCTGATGTATTGTAATGTGCCTAATGTGAACTCATTTATCCATTTTCAAGGGCAGCAGGGACACACAGTTAGCTAGACAGACACAGACAGAGAAAATGAGAATAAATTGGTTTGTGGGAAAGAAAAAAGAAGATTAAGGAGTGGAAGAGGAGGAAGGTCTGGTTTACAGACACAACAGCACATTAAATCTAAAAAGCTGTAGTGGAGTCACTTATCAGCTCAAGAGTGCCTATGTATTCTGAAAATAATGGTCCTTCACAAATAGTCCAGCTGTTCAGCTGACTTGATGACCATACACATGTGTACCATCCACATCCAAGTGTTCTGAGCCCATATTGTTACCAACAATGTACAGTTGTGTACATGGTTAAGATCCAGGAGTTTGAAAAAAAATATACGAAACTAGCTTTTAGCATTTTCCAAGCTCGGAAAGACAACTTGTATATTTAATAATGATACATTCGCTATTGATTATTCTGTTTTCTAGTGGAATAAAAAGTGAAAAGTGTAAGCTTTCTAGAATTTGTAGTAGAACTGATCTAAATGAACCCGGACACCAAAAGAGCAGTCAATCAGCCTTTTATCACACAGCCAAGTCAGAAGCAAACTTCAGACCTGGCTGTACAAACATCAAAATATTCATTTTTGAAATGGTAAATGTTTAAATGCCTTTATAAGCCTTTGTTCAAATCAAAAGTACTCTTACTGTGCCTTGCTGAAAGTATTCTTATCCCCTGTTTTTGTCTAAATTCTTCCAGCATGTTTGTGGTAGCATAATACTGGTGAGATACTTTTGAAAGCTGAAAAAGTGTTTTCCACCATCGATCTCTATTTAATCTGACTTTGTTTTAGCTATTTTGTGTACCAAAATGGCCTTCTTTAGATGTGCAAGTCCCTGTTATATTAGATTGCAAACAATCCCTCACATCCTTTGATTGATAACTTTGATTATAGCGATTTCAGTTGATTTCTTTTTTTGTATATAATTTTTTTTTTTCTTTCTTCGTTTCTGGTCTGGTTTTTCTCAGGGTGGTGGTCAGACAGATATGGAGGAACTTAACGTGGACACTCAGCATCCACCACAAGGCCAGTCCAAGGGAGGAGATCAAATCCTTATTCAAAATTCTTCTCCCGCTGGAAGCTTGTTGGAAAACTGCGAGCACAAGGAAGCTCCGGTGGAGGCCCAGGAAAAGAGCGACTCCTCTGCCCAGCCGCAGGCCAAGTCTCTGTGGAAGCCCATTCCCCCTTTGCTGCCCGAATCCCACAGTAGCACCAGCACAGATACCAGGGACCAAAGCAGCCAGACCGAGGAGCAGGGTCAGCCTACCACAGCCAATAACAACGGCCATAACACAGGTGCTTCTTTTGATTCTCCACGTCTCGCCGCTTTGATTCATTCACCTCCAGGCTAAGACTGTCCGTCAACCCCCTGTGTAGCTTCGCTGCCAGGGGACTGAATGTAGCCGCTCAAAATAAAGCTGAATGATTTGTTCTCACTGAGAAATTGACTGCTGCGGAGAGGAGCTGTTTTTGGCTCCGAGTGCCATGACGTGCATGAGAAGTTGGCTCCGGTTATCCAAACATTTAAGAAAGTTTTGTTTGCAGTGGAATTCTTGCTGCCAGGGTTTGCACCCTGTTGAATCAAGCTCCAGTCATATTTAGAGTTTGAACTGATGCTAGTTGCGTTTTGGTGTAATGCTTTGAGCACTCACTGTAAACAGGACTGATCTTTGACTGCCTCCTGGGGGTTATGCGAGTTCAGTGACCTGTGCTGCTGGGATTAAAGCAGTTTAGAAGTAGAGGTGAGGGGGGATGGTGGGGAAGACAATGCTCTCTGTCACCCATTTAGTTAAGCTAATCCTTGTCACTTTTTTCTGGCTTTTCCCACCATTCTCATTCATGTTTCCAACCTTTCCAGTCGATGCCTTAGGGGCGTCCACAGCTTTTCCTCCCCGTCTTTCACTTTTACCTCATCAAATCAGCTGACACGACTGTGAAATGGATCGAGTCCATGCTGCTTTTCCACTCAGGTCTCATGAATGAATTGCATCTAACTCTGATCAAGTTGATGGCCATGACGGAGGGGCCGACTGACCCAGGCTGACACAGTTTTAACTGTAACGTTCTACAGACACATAGGCCACAGCACACCTATTGTTGCATACGTTTGTCTGCAGTCATTCGCATATAAAAGCCGGTGTGACAAGCTTTTAAATATTAACTGCATTACCATTTATCTGCTAATGAGGAGCATCTCCTGGTCAAATCCGTCTGATTTGATCTGCTGATATTGAATTATGATGATAATATGAGCAGATATAAAAACAACTTAAAAATCGTATTTTCTAGCCTAATGTTAATTGTCATCAGTTATTTCTATTGGGTGCATTGGCGTCATCATGACACATGTATGAGAGAACAGTTACTATAAAACAGCATTTAATTTCATTTTGAAACAAGGGCTTTTTAAGATGTTTTAATATCCCTGATCATTGATTAGGGAGGGTTGAATCACAAACATGAGTCTCACAGACAGAGGTTGATTGCTCAGAGGGACAAGCTGAGCACTATTGCTGAGCTCTTCAACCTTCCTGTTGTCTGCCTTAAGTCTCTATTCCTCTCATTGTCATTCAGCATAGATAAAATACTAACACTGTCTTGATTCAGTAACAACTTTGACAAGAGTGTTGTTGCAACTGTGAGATGTAAGTGTTTGGAAACGGTGCGTTTACTTATCAGAGAAAGATCCGACTTTAGAGTCTCCAACCAGCCAGTTGTTAGTCAGGACCGATCAACCTGAACATCCACTGATACTATTAACCAATTGGTTCCTCAGTGCAACTTTAGCAGGTTGTTGTATGATGTTGTAGTTTTTCTCCTTTATTTTGTATTAAATGTTTCAAAACCTCAACAGTAAAAATTTTGGTTTTTACTATTTTTATGTAAAAATAGCAACACAACAATTAGCTTTGGTTTCCTCTCAGATTTCAACATTTGTAGCAAAGCATGTCAGTAAATAATAAAAAAAAAAAAGTAGATTCTCCTTCAGGATTTCTGCTTCCTACTTGACCCTTAACTCTGTTGTGATTCAGGTCACCAGTGAATGAGGACATGTCCTTTGGGATGCGTCTCTGATTTCGTCAGATTAAGTGACAATAAGATGCTCTGGTCTTTGTTGACCCAAAAGGCCAGATGAAGTCTTCACTGTGTTCTTCATTAGCCCAACTGAAAGCCTTTAACTTTGTGAAGACTTTCATTTTTCCCGTGCAATGCCTTTGTTCTTCTGTAGGGATGCAGATTTTACTTTGATGAAAGATGTCCTCCTTTATCTTTGCCTTTGCCTCTCTTTCCTTTAAGAGCATGTGTGGTGTTAGTGTGATAGAAGGTAATAAGGTCAGAATGAATCACTGTCCTGTACAGATCTCATTGTGTGGGCTCTTTTCAGCACACAATAATTTACCTCGTTCATAGCCGCTACGCAGACCTCTTCTCTTGCGATGCTATAGTTCTCTAAGATGGCCATACTCTTATACAATTAGGAGCTGACTTTGATATAATGCTGTGTCTTTCTCTGTCTAGGTTTGTGTGTTGAGCCTGGCGATCCCCCTCTGCTCCAACAGCCTCTGCAGACCTCCAAGTCTGGGATTCAGCAGATAATTGAATGCTTCCGATCCGGTATGCGTCTCTGTTTTCTTGTTGTTTCCTCCTCCTTTTATCTACCTCTCTGCTCTAGCGTCTTATCATTATTTTTAATGTGTGTGTCCTGTTTTTTTCATTGGGTTGTTCAGTGATGCGTTGTGATTAAAACCCTCATTATGAAGAGCTGGACTTAAACAAAAGTAGGACACAGTTAATGTTCTTTTTGGATTATTTTGTATTCATTCTTTTTAAGCATTTTTTTGTTCGTTTGATTAAATATTAATTCTAAAAAATTGTAAGTGTATCTAAAATCTATTATTAACTGTATTTTCTTTTAGATCTGCACTGTTCTGAAGTTTTAGCCCAATTTAATATATCTGACTTTTGTAATTCTTTAAACAGCATTACTTATTTTAGCAGATTTAGACTTTCAATTTTAACTTTTTCCAGGATTAAACAACCAATATTTCTTTAACCTTCTACTTTATTAGTCTCATTATTTATATTCAAAGCAGATAATTTGCCATATTTATTGTAGCAGTAATACAAAAACAAATATAAGATATATTGTGTGTGGTTAGCACAGCAAGCTCTTTAAACAGTGCAGTCTTTTTATGTGTTCTCTATAGAGAATGAACTAAAACTCCAACAGGCTGCCATTAGTTCCACTCCATAACAAACACATGGTGAAAGTTCACATTTTAGGAAAGAACACAAGTTTGGTTTTTGCTAACAGCATCAACTCTGAAGACTTCTGTTTAAGCTAAAAGTCATCCACTCACCTGCCAATTTCAGGGTGCAGTTCTTGTTTCTACCGATTACCTGGCTGCACATCTTCAATAGTTGCAATCATTATTTAGCCTCGTCTGTGTTGCCTCTAAACCTGCGTTGTGTAGATGTCACCTAGACCATTTTACCTATGTTCCAAATCACATTTAACCTTAACATGTGTGATTGATAATGGAGCCTGAGGAGGTTTACACACGTGTGAGCGCCAGCTAGCAGAAGAAAAATCATTTTTATCCAAATTACAGAACCATGGCTTTAAAAAGACAATAGAAACCATATAGCCAATGTTTTATCCTGTACTGTTGAATTATCCAGACAGGCTGCTACTTGGCAACCTCTGAAGAAGTGAAATTCAGTTTTGGTTAAAAGAACCACTGTTTGTCCTTTAGTGTTGCTGTTTTTGATTCGACTATAATTCCTGGATTTGCCTGTGTCTGTGTTTAAACGTATAATTGCACAACCTGATGGAAATATTCCGCAGAATACAAAATTTGCACTCCTTGTACTGTAAAATGTGCTCTCTAAAACTGCTATGAGAACTCAAGTTCAATCTGAATTGATTACAAACCACTTTAATCAGAAAGCTGACGGCAATGACATAAAAAGTGGAACGTGGCTCTTTTTATGAAAATTAAGGACTTTAAAAGAAAAGAAACGAGGGAAAAGACAAGAATGATTGATTTAGAATCCGGATGATTTTATTTCTTTTTTTCCTATGAAAAAAATTCCACAGATAGGACAAAAAAAACCTTGACATTTATTACTTGACCAATTAGGTTAAGCAAACCAAACCAGTCAACAGAAGTTTTAAAATCTTTTTTTTTCAGGAAGAAAAAGAAGGGAAAAAAAATTTAATCATGATCCAAACAATCACAAAGCATCACAACCGCTGTTTTGTTGCTCTCCAATTCGTTTTTGTTAAAGTTCAAATCATCATTTTGAAAAAAATTACTTGATCACTACCAATCTCCTTTCAAAATATGAGAAATGTCAAAAACGTTATTGCAGACCTTTTTGAACAAAGTTCCAGGCGGGCTTGCCATTTTCTCCTGGAAGATTGCATTAAAATAGATAATGAGGTACAGAAAGATCCATCTGCTCACTGTTTATTTTTTTGTTTGTTTGATTTTTTTTTTTTTACTTGCAGGCACCAACCAGCTCAGAAGTATGCTGCTGAGGGAGGTAGACACCATCTTTGAGTGTAAACTGTGTCGCAGTCTGTTCAGAGGCCTCCCGAACCTCATCACGCACAAAGAGTACTACTGCTTATCACGGCTACCTGAGTCTGATGGTGAGGAATGCAACACATACAATACCAAAACCCTGTGACTTTTTGTGAATTTACAAGAAATTTCGAATGACAAACCAACACAAAGTAGTTCATAACTGTAACCGCTGCTGTCTGTCATTTAATGCCATTATAAATCCATGTTTGTTAGAGAACAGAATCATGGAGACTAAGAGACTCTGCAGAAAAATTCCCCACAACTTGATCCCTGAGTTAAATCATATTAAATGTTGGAGCTACAATTCAATGGTTTTAATCAAAGCATATTTATGTATTAATTATCGACCACATTTATTATCGATAAAAGTGGCCAAGTTAATGGCATATATATTTTGTAAGGGACTGTAAACATGCAGATATCCACTGAAGCAAAGGACTCATGCAAGTCATTCTTGATCCACATTCAAAACCCTAAAGTAAAAGCATAAGACATCAAAAAGCCTAAATGTCCTCTCTTGTTGTGAAAATCAACAGAAAGAACAAGTGAAGGCTACATAGATTAATTTGTGCTTACTAAAGATGAAGTAAACATCTGAAAGCATCCTACAGATCAGCTAGATTTGTCTTGATTTCATCTAAGTCATTGTGAACTCTGAAGTTTGTACAAACAGTCTCCTTGGAATCCTTCAGATTTTACTTCAGTATTCTGTCACTCCAAGGATCCCTCACTCGCTTTCATGCCATCTGTCTCCTAATTATGATTCTTGTCCTTGCACTTTCATATAGAAGCATAGGCACACAGTAGAATCTTCTCTCCTTTGAGTGTTTATTACACAAAGGCCAGCTTTCCCTCCATCAGAGAGACTAGAATTTGTCAGTGTTTGAGCTTTTTCAAATTCTAATTAGCTGCAGTGTGTTTCCATGTTTCCACTCTTAACTCCAGGGGATGAAGAAGTCTGTAAAACTCTTGATATCATTTCTGTAACTCTCCCCTCCTAGAAGGGAAAGCAATCCTAACAAAGGAAGTCGATATATTTTGCTCAGTTTTCTCCACCTTACCAATTACTGCTGTATGAACCTTCTCCATCCTAATGCTATCATCATCTGCCTGGGGTTGTAATGATGTTTCCTCTGCATAAGTAGCTTGGTTTTCCTCAATAAAAAGGTTATAGCTTTGGGTTGGATGTGTATTGTATTATTAAATGACCTAATTGCTGTCGTTTCCATCTTTGATATTCTGAGCATTGATCGTTTCTGGTTGCAGCAAATTTTGTTTTCCTGAAACACTCGATTTGTCTCACCTGTCGCATTGCACCCCAACAGTCTGAACAGATGAGTCTTCTGCCTCTTTGTTTCTAGTTGAGAATTTTTCTCACTAATGATGCTTAATGGCAAAATGATTATATGTGCTGTAGAGAAGGAAATCTCTCTATGATTAAAAATATTTACCAAACAGATTGAGCAACAAGAAGACATGTTTTTTTGTTGCTTCTGACATTTACAGCAGCAATATTTAATGCTTTTTTCCCCCTTTTACCATCACTTAGTTATTAAACTGAAAGTTGAAGGCAGGACTTATTATGCTGTCTATTTTGATTTTAAAGCTTCCGTCTGATTCCGATGAATGAGCTCAGAGATTTGAAATGAATGGCTGCTTTTTCAGTTTCTTTATTTTTGTCTGTTAAACGGGTTCAGTGGTATGCCAAATTATTCATACCCCTTGAATTTTAAAAATATTGTCACACAGAATTTAATATATTTAAACACAGTGATATATATGGGAGAAACATGAATATGCATTTATCTTAACCATGACTGGAGGGTTTCTTTTTATTATCCTGTGTCTGCGTTTTCCTGTAGGGATGCAAAAAAAACAAACAAAAAAATGGGTCAAATCATCATCCGTCTTCCTGTTAACTTTGTGGAGCTTTGCTGCTTCCCTACACCAGGGAGCCGTAGGGAAGCGGGTGGCATGGTGGCAAAAGCTTGGTTCTTTCACCGCCGTATGCCACAGTGGTCATTATATACAGTATATTCATTGTAATGTTCAGTGTTGATTTGCTGCCACACAGTGTTTTGTGTGGCAGCTAAAAAGTTCAGCATTTGTTTTATCTAACCTGAGGACATTTTGTCGCTTATTTACTGTGTTTCCTACATGGTTATGGATTTGTTCTTAGCTTTGTTCTTGCCAGTGTTAAGCACATGTAAAGTTTGTGGAGAGCTTGGCCGTTAGTTGTCCTATTGTAAGATTCACTCACCTAACAATTCTGATTATTGAAGTTTGCAATCATTGATAAATGGATAAAACAAGACAACAGCTGTTGCCCTGTTTTACATGTTGACTTGCATTTTTAATGTATTGTAAAAGTCACAGTGAAATTATAACGCTGTTCTCCTTCAGAGAATTCTCTCAACACCTTACCTAATCTTTTACTGTGCACAGCTTTCATAATCATACAGAAAATAACCACAACTGAAAAACAAATGCCTATTTAATACACTAGGTTTGTGTGTGTGGTTTATAGCATTATGTTGTAACAAACCTACCCCTGCACTCTGTTTGAAGTAATGGATGATGATTTTTTCTGACAGGCTCTTCTGGTGATGACCGACAGAGTGTAGCCATGAAGGATTTACTGGATGCTATATATCCTAGAGCTGACCGGCCCGACTACGTGGTCCGATTAGAGCCCATCCAGACCACCAACAAGGCGGTGTTCCAGTACCTCACCACAGAGGAGGAGCTGGCGAGATTTCCATCACACACAACCAGGTACGTTTTATTAAAACAAGGCACAGACATGTATTTATGGTAAAACCCGCTGCGTTTAAATTCACAAACAGAATGTATTTCATTTGTTTTTGTTGTACATCACAGTGCCAGAGAGAGTCCTGTTGCTTGGGAAGGAGAGACTATGGAGGGTGTGGAAAATAATCCAGTCAGTCAGCCAAATGCACCTGAGAGCCACGCCAGTCCAGGGCCGAAGACATGGGAGGCTGACGATGAGGCGAAAGAGGAACATCCAAAGCCTGAAGACGAGGGCTCCAACAGTGGGGTAGGTTGTAAATTTGTTGTTTAATGACTCTCTTAGCAAGTTTTTTTTTTTTTTTTTTTTTTACAAGGTCTGTCTTGCTTTTGGTACAAAATATGTTTTTACTTTTCCTGACCATCCAGGTTGAAGATGTGACCATTTCCTGTTGTCTCTGTGGCCAAGACTTTAACTCCCGTCGGAGTATCAGGCGTCACTGCCGCAAAATGCACCAGACTAAACTCGAGGAGCTCCGAAAGTTCACGGAGACACGCACAGTTCCTACAAGCCTGCTCTCTATGGTGAAAGGTAGAAAATTATACAGTGAATAGAAATGAGTTCTATAACATATCAATTCAAAGAACTAGCTCATGATATTAGAAAAAAACATATTTTATTGTCCAGTTTCAGGTCTTTAGCTGAAAGGATGCAGTTTCTGGATAAACTGTGGTTTTTGTTTGGGGAAAAAAAAATTAATTATCAGTCTGAATAGATATGTATCTCTATGTTGTTGAAGGCCGACCAAGGACTCTCAGTACACCAACTGGAAAGTCCTGCCCAGTGTGCCTGAAAACCTTCGCCACCAAAGCCAACGTTCGGCGGCACTTTGACGAGGTGCACCGGGGTCTACGGAGGGACACCATCACACCAAACATCGCGTCCAGGCCAGGCCAGCCCTTTTCACTGGAAGTCACACCACCCAAGAAGAGCAGCAATTCCTCCCCAACACGTGCCCACAGCTCCAAGACCACTCCTGTGAACTCTAAAACTTCCACCTCAAACCAACCCCAAGGGAAACCTCAGAGTAAGCAGACGAACTCGGCCTCATGTCGATGCACCCTGTGCAAGAGGAACTACAGCTCCCAGGTTGGTGGATTGATTCTATCACTGGTTTTCACTGATTATCAAATGTCATTTGGTTATGAAAGCATTTCCAGTGCCTTCTAATAATATTCACATTCCTTGAACCTTTTTTGTGACATTACAACCACAAATCATGCATGTTATTTGAATATTGTGTGGAATCCCAATGTAAAGTAGGATATTGAAAGGTGGAATAAAAATGGTCAGTGGTTTTCAAAATATATATCAAACTAAAATCATGTGGCATGTAATCGCTTTGAACACACCGTGTCAAAGTGATTGACATGTAGAACCAGGAGTGTCCCAATGCAACTTTTTCACTTCTGATGAAGTACCGATATTGCAGCTTTGACTATTGGCCAACACCAATATTGACCCAGTAAGATATCAGCAACAATAGATATGAGAACAACTGGCCTACTTATTATTAACCAGTAGGTCTGTGTGAGATACAAGTACTGCTTAGTAGAAATGATACGGATGGGCCAAATACAGGAGTGGAGTGTTTCCATCCTCATGCCTATATCAGAGATAAGACACAGGCCGGTATAATCCGATACTAATTTTTTGGCTGATTTTGGACCGATATCTGTATCTGCATATCTATAGACTAAGACTTTGAAGATTCTGCTTTTTGAAATACCCCAAGGTCAGTCAGATTACTCTAAAAGCATCATTTTTAAAAGGATTTGATTCTATCGCATGAAAAGGGAAACATGTATCCAGGTTTGTGGTTGTAATGTAAAATATGTTGGGTGAGATTTTCTGGTGGTGTGTTCTAAAAAACACTTTGTTTGTTCTTTTTAGCTTATGTTAAAGAGACACATGCGCATCGTGCACAAGATCTACAGTGTCAAAAGTAACAAGTCTGGTGGCACACCATCACCTGCTCCTGCTGTAAACACTCCTAGCACAAGCAGCACTAATGTTAGCCTTAGCAACAATGTCAGAGTGAAGGAGGAAGCAGTGGAGCCGTCGGACGAAGATGATGACATTGACAGTAGCCCTGCTCCATCTCCCTCTAACAACAACGGGACAGCTAAAGGCGTTCCACAAGCTGTTCTGAAAGTGAAAGAGGAGGAAGCCCCATCCAGTCCAAAGGTACCTTCATCCACATCTTCATCCTCGTCCCGTGGAGGGAACACATGCACAAACATGGCAGCCAAATTAAGCAAGTTGTCAGTCGGCTTTGACTTCAAGCAGCTCTTCTGCAAGCTGTGCAAACGACAGTTCAGCTCACGTCAGAACTTAACAAAGCACATTGAACTGCACACAGACGGCAATGACATCTTCATCAAGTTCTACCGCTGCCCTCTGTGTCGCTACGAGTCACGCCGCAAACGTGACGTCCTGCGCCACGTGACGGTTGTCCACAAGAAGTCGTCGCAATACCTGGCAAAGATCATGCCCAAACTGGAGAGCAGGGCAGTGAAGAGGCTGGCAGAGGTGGTCCTGAACAGTACCAAGAGGACAGGCAGCAGCATCAAAGAGGAGATAAACGGGCGTCACATTTCGTCATCGTCATCCTCCTCCTCCTCTTCTTCTCCATCACCTCCAATCACCCGCAAACAAGAAGCCTCCACGTCTGCCTCGACCGCCACTTCAGCCTCCGCACCACCTCCTGCTGCCCCCATCACCAGGAAGCAGCAGGAGCTTTCATCTCCGGTCTCGACTCCCTCCCCGCCCGTCACCCGCAAGCAGGAGAGACAGCAGACGGTTCACCAGACCCGCCCCATCAGCCCTCCTCTGACCCGGCGCAGTGAGAAACACTCGCTCTCTCGCAATGCCTCCTCCTCAACCTCATCCAGTAACCAAACCGTGCACACCCGGCGACACGACGTCCAATCAGAGAGCAGCCCCGTCACGTCATCCACTGAAGTCAAAGTGACGAAGAATTTCTCTCTTCATGCTTGTGACCAGTGTGGCCGGGCGTTTGCTAAGAAGGTAGGGATTTTAAATAGCCAAATTAATTGGTTCTAAAGACGTAATCTTGTTTTTTCACAAACTTGACTACAGTTTTATTTTGATTTTTTCTGTTGAGTCTGGCTTCCTCCTAATTCTAATAAAAATATGAGAGCACAATAGTTGAACAATTTTTTGCATCAAAATGGTTTCCACAAGTGGCAAATTTTTATGTCTTGTGCGATTGCACCTAAATAAAACATTTATCAGCCCCTCCAGGATGTTAATGTTTTTTTGTGACTGTTGCGGCTTAAAACTACTAATTTTGTGACACTTCTTTTCAAAATGTTGCCATCAGAGTTGCACATTTTTTTACCGTAACATGGTCTTACAAAAAGTTGGGATAATTCAGCTGGAGATAGGCACCAGCAACTCCCGACCCCATCAGGGACAAGGGTGAACAGAAAATGGATGGATGGATGGATGTACATTTGTGCAAAATTTGCAAGTGGTGAGTGAATTTGCATCAATAGTTGCGATCGCAACATTGCAGCATCCTAGAGGGACTGATTTATTGACTCATTAAATACTTTAAAGAAGAAATTCAAAAACTAGAAAGAAACTTTTGGAGTACCCAAGAAATTCAAGCAAGTGCCAGGCTCCCTTTGCACTATGTTCAAATCTTACTCAGGAATGGCAGCAGGTACAGGCAAGTGTTTCTATGCACAATCACTGCATCTGGTGTCAACAAGGGCAGCAAAAAGCCTAAACTCCAATGAAAACCAACTCCTGTCATGCTGGAAGTACCAGCATTTGACTGTAGTGAAGATATTATCTCCAAGGACTTTTGCAAAAAGAATTGTGTTGAAGAGAAAAGGCGGACACTTCGCATGCAGAGGTCCGTCATGTGCTGGAATGACTTCTAATCCAAGGGAGAGTTGTTTTGCCTCGATTTGCCTAAAACACTCCCCTAAATAAAGAATGGAGCCAGAAATCCTACCGGGGCCAATTTGCCCAACAAACTAGAAGCAACACTGTGATGAGTAATGTTTGTTTTTTCCAGCATGATGGAATCGTGCCACAAGACAGCAGTGATAAACTGGTTTAGGGATCAAAATGTTAAAGGTTTAGCTTGGTGGTTTTTAACCCCATTTAACCCCAAAATGTCCTCATTTTAGTGGACTGAAAAGGTCCTCCTAAAAATAGCAGGAAGGGCTCTTCACCAGTCAGGATTTGGCTTGTATGCTGCAAGTCTTAGGAAAAGAAAAGCCAAGATTCAAACTTTGGAAAAAAATGCAACTTATCTGTCAGATGTGCCCTGGTCAGCTTTTATGAATGTGCATTCAGTGGGGCTTTGGCATCCCTGTGTCTTGAGTACTGGTAGGTGTCTCCTGTCTGCTGCTGAGAATAGAGACCAGCTTATTTTGGAGTTCTGTATTTTAGAGGACAGAACTGCATTGTACCCCATTTTATATAAATGTAATTGGCTGTGGGGCCAGCAGAAGGCGCCATTCATGTGAGAACCGCCATTGGTCTGATAAAAAAAGAAATGTTAAAACACTGAAGCAGGAAACTTTGTGGAAAAACAAGGTTGCCACCAGTCTTAAAACTTTTGTGCATGACTATAAAATTCCCCAAATTATGTAAACATGGCATTTATTGGTTGAAACAATCTGCCAGTGATGGGATATAAACTGATCTTAACTGTTACATCTCTGTAATGGTGTGTTTGCACCAAATGCATTTTAAGCGTCAGGCTCATCTGGTTTACATTCAAAGCCAATGTGGTGTCGCATCGAGGGCCCGTCGTGACGCGCTTCACGCATCTAACGTGACGCGATTTTGAGCGTTTGACGCGTCAAGAGTGTCCAACGCACCCAACACGTCCGAAAAGTAGGCCAGCAACGAAAAACAACGGCTAGAGCAATGTTGACATGTCTGACGCGCCCTCAACGTGCTTCCACATAGACTTTGAATGTAAACCAGTCGCCTGACGTGCAAAACGCTGTGTAGAGCAAAGTGTCAAGCGTCCGCATTCAAAGTGCACACGTGTCGAACTTGAAGCTTCGGACGCGTTTGGTGTGAAAGCACCATAAGTATAAACTTTATTTTATTTTTGCTTCCCCTTTAATTCTTTTTTCTCTACCTTTTAAATCTAGTTGTACCTGGAGTCTCACAAGCGAAGCCATCGAAACGCTACGGTGGGACCAACGAGCAGGAGGAAAGGAGTCAGCACGCGCTCCAAATCTCTGCTCTGGTGAAACATGCAGTGTAAGAATACAGTACTCACCTTTATTACACCGACTCTTCTTCAGTCCCGTCCCGTCCCGTCCTCCGGTTTCCTCCTTGTCTTTGTTTTTCCCTCCTCCCCTCGCAGTGTGTGTGCAATCAGAAACCACTAAGTAAGGCTGAAATGTTGCATACCTCAGCAAATTCTTGAAAGTCTGCCCTTTTAAGATGTTGCTTACTACAAGTTTTGTGTGTGGCAAAAGTAAGCTTTGATTCTGTCTGTGCAGAAGACGACTTCCTTTGGTAGAGAGAAGAAGCCATTAATCAGCACACTGATCAGCTGTTTCCTCAATTCTTTGTTTACTTATTTGTGTATCGCACTGCCTCTCTCTGCTCACTAAAAATGGCGACACGTTTCTGTTCAGGCTTTTAAATCAATAGTTTTATAAATAAATAAATTAGAGGTTACTATTTTTATAACATTAAAACTACAATCTTCCTTATTTATTGGGATTTTATTAAATAGATCCACACGAAGTAGTGCATAAAAGTGAAGGACTCATTTGGATTCTCCTAAATACTTTTTTTTTTTTAAAAACAGGTATTTACAATAAATAATAGCAACATGTTGGCCAATACATTGCTGATTATGTCAAAATCCTGGGAAATAAGGGAATTTCTTGTTCAGATCTATGAGTATTCATGTCTTAGACTGACCTAGTCAAAACCCAGAGCTAAATCCAATTAGAAAACCTCTGATTTTCATTTGAACATTTAAGAATCACAATTTACTAAATTACATTGACAGCTTTGGTTATATTGCGAAGAAGCATAAAAGGTTTAAGGGGTGAAGTGCTGTAACTTTGGTTTCACTTTAACTTGTTCTGATGATTTCACTGTTGTTTTTTGTTTTTTTTCCCCTTCTTCTCTCATTTCGACTTACAGGTCGCCACAAACGAAGAACAAAAAGCCACAAACAGTTGCACAGCAAATCAAAACGTTTAACTGGAAAATTGAGACTACTAGAGGAAGTACAAGGAAGACCTGGAAACATGAAGGAAGAAACTAAGCAGGGCCTTACAGAAGAGAATAGTTGCATATGAACCAAAAAAAAAAAAAAAAACTGTTGTAAACTGACAATATGTAGTTTCATAATGAAGCCAGACAGCCTGCTGCTATCTACACAGACTCCAATCTGCTGTACATATACATATCTGTATTTACTCATGTAAATATGGAGCTATATGCAGACTACAGATATTTACTGCTTTGCTTATATTATCCTGCATTTAGCAAGTTGCTGAAGGTCTGTGTGAATGAGTGAGAACGAGGAATTCAGAAACCGGATTTCTGGGCTCAGCCCGGTTACATATGAAAGATATTTTTTGAATTCTTTAAAAATGAAGAATATTATAACTTGATTTTCCTCAGCTGAACTATGCCTCGTTAAAGGGTATTCCACTGGCATCTCAAATCAGTTCCTCGTTTACAGTCTGACATTTTTGGGAAGTGTGAAAGATGTAAATTTCCAACCCTCATTTATTTTCCAAATGAATTATCTACTGTTCTCTGCTGCTTGGCAGCACTAAAACTGTCAAAGGTGAGCTTACCTTGAATATGAATTTGTTTTAATTCAGAAATGAAATAAATAAATAAATATCGGTCATATTGTCCCCATTATAAAACAAAACCGTCTTTCTTATTTATGCTAAAACCTTATTGTCTGATCGAGCTTTAGCACCACTCTGAAGGTTAAGTCTATTTCTTCAGATGGTTTGAAACTTTAAATAATGTATGAAAGACAGAGCTACAGTGAGACTGAGGGTAAAAATTTGCAACAGGTTACAGTCTTACTGCTGTAGTTTTTTAAGACATTTACTGGAGGAATTTACTTTCCAACTGCCTTTATATTGACTTTATGTCCTTCCACAGCCCTATTATGACACGCTGTTATGTTACCTTGCATCCTCAGTGCCTAAGAGCTGGTCTGGGTGAGCTACAGAAAGCAAAACCATCCCTGACTGAAAGCCCTCCACAAATCTCTACACTGGAGCATTTTTACATTATCTGTCTGATCTTAGTTTTTAATCTTTACTGACGTAATATGTTTATTTTTACTAGTTTGTGCATTGTTTGCTTATAAAAATGTGTTTCTGTGAGTCCAACTGTTGCGATTGTTAGATAGCGACTCCTAAAGGTAGTCTTTGAGACACTGGGAAGAGTTTGGAGGGAATGAAGAAGACCAAGATCAGAGGAAAGTGAGGAAGACCAAATGTAGATATGTCTTAATGTTCAAACTGTAAGCCATGAAAAAGAACAAAAAGCAGAAACAAAGAAAGACCAACCTTTATTTTTGTAACAACAAAGGCTTCTGCAGCAGACATACTGTGTATTAACTCATCCATGTCGGATGGTATAAATAATAGCTATAATAGATAACTTACTTATTTTCAAGGTTGTTTTTTTTTTTGCCCAGATGTTTCTAACATGTTTGAGCCGTGAGCATGTCATTCTACAGCAGGTTTAAGTTGCTCACTTGTTACTTGTTTTGTCTTTATTTCATTTTTTACTGCTTGTTAAAACACAAGAGCACAAAGACATGACTCAGAGGGGTTTAGTTCATGTATGTTTTGTTTGGGTTTTTTTTGTCCTGAAGTTTTGTTCATCATATATCGTGATATGTTCCGCTTTTTCCTCTAGAGACCACCAGAAGTAGAAAAGCCTTTTCAGATGTGACCAGAATGTTAAAAGCCACTATTTAATAAATAAAAACATACTACTCCAAAGCCCCTGAGTGGATTTCTATATGGATTTGTGTTTGTTTTGCATTAGTCGGTTTTTTTTGGGGGGGGTTTTTTAATCATGAATTGTTGAATTTCTTAAACTCATTAGGGCCCCCTAGCGGTCAGGGGGACCACAAAAGAAATTTCAAATAATTGACAAATGCACTTCACTAAATTATAATATTAGAACATTAATTAAAGTTGTTAATTCAATTTGAAATATGAATACAATTTAGTGAATGCAGTGAATGACATAGGCAATGATATTCCTCAGAAAGAATTACATAAGACCAATAAAGTGCAAAAAAGGATTTATTTCTTCAGTTGAATTGAAACTAACGTTTACATATTCACAAGACTCATCTGTATGAAAAAAAGTTATGCAGCCATAGTTCAGATGTTTGTTTTTTTTTGCCCTACAACAGCTCAGATGTTCCCATTTTCAAGTCTATAGTTTTAGCCAATGTTTAATTTAAAAAAAAGTCTCCTGAATGTTGAGAATATAATCTTAATTAATTGGATTTTGAAACTCAAATGTAGTTGTTTAATGCGTGTCATTTTTTGTTGTCATGGCCAAATTAAACCCAACATCACCTTGCAGGCTCCCGGCCTGCTTGATGTGCTGCTCAAAGTGGCTCCACACCTGGAGATTAAAGCTTCCAGCTGCTGTGACACAACTTCCCCTTGAATTGAAATATACAAGCTCAGAAGTAATATTGATTGTGGCTGGCATCACTTTTTAAATCTGAATAATCAAAATAAATGCACTTTTCAATGAATACTTTATTCATGCAGATGCACCTGTACTTTCTGGATCAATGCACTTTGATCATTTTTGGGCAAGAAAATCACCATCTGGTTTTATCTAACGTTGTAATTACCCCCTCTTGCCACAAGATGGTGCCATTGACCCGCCTCTATCTTTCTCTAACGCGGTAAGATCGACAAATTGAACGTGTTGTTCACATTTCCCCCCCACCGCTGTCGGGCAGAGGGAACACCCCAGTCTTGTTCCTATTGCCTCCACACACATAGCTTATCAAATTGTTATTACACAGCAGATGGGACGCGGTTCATTTGTTTAATTCCATTCACCGCAAAGAGCCACGGCGCACTGGTTTTTTACAAGGAAAGCTGCTTTGAAGGAGGGGATAATCAATGGGCTCAGTGGAAAATAAATTGGGGAAGTTCGTTCAATTAACCGTGCTTTTTTTATGACTTATTAATGTGTTCAAATAAGCAAAAGGGACAGAAATGCATCCAATTGATCAGTAATAAAGTTAATTGAATATGGAGGAGGGAGTCTGCACGAGGACAGTGGCGCAATTAGGCGTTGATTTGGTGCGTCGTGCACCAGCACTAAGGAGTCTGAGCGGGTTGTGTGTGTGTGTGTACGTGTGTGTGTGCGCGCACGCACGAGCCGACACAAGCAGACTTCAACCGAGAAGTGACCACGCGCAAAGTGTGCGTGGGAGCTTATGGATCACCCTAATCAGGTGGGTTTTACCAACAATATTGATCCGCGCCGCGTGTCATAAATTCCTCTGCTCTGTCTCCCCCCTCCTCCACCTCTCTCTCTCTCTCTCTCTCTCTCTCTCTCTCTTCCCCTCTCTCTCTCTTTCTGTATCTCAGATTCATTCTTGGTCATCGGCTTCTACAGACAGCCTCTATCTCCATTGTCTCCTTAAACAAGTGCGGAGTTAATAGTTACAGTTTGCGTCACGACTGCAGCTCCATGCCCTTTGCGGATCTTTTTCCATTATTATTATTATTATTGTCTTGCAATCAATCTTTTGATTTTTGGAGAATTTTTTTTTTCTCTCTCTCTTCAGCAGGACTGAAATATATATGTATATTATTTGAGCTGTGAAACTGCTGAGCTCCGCAAGGAAGTTGCCTAAGGCGGACAGGGACCCCGCGGGATGCTTCCCCTCTTCCACATCGTGGGTGGAACCTGAATTTCAGATTTTTTTTAACCTTTAATACTCCCTCCGTGGGTGTCTTCACATTCCTTCGGTGATGGGTGTTTAATGCCAGATTGTCTCATGCTCTGCGCAGTAGTTGTTGGGTGAGTATGGATGTCTGAACTTGATGCGTACTGGAGGTATATATGAATTAATGCGAAGTGCATTTGTCTCTCTCTGCACTGGTACCAATTAGGCTGCGATCAGAACCCCCCAGAATCGAGCCTGTTGGGGGTGCAGAATCAGCGCACACGCCTAGACTTTGATCTCCAACTCTCTCAATATGCATTTTATCTCCGGAGACGCACGACTCTCTCTGTGCGAAATGTTGGAGGAAATTGCAATTGAACGTGTGTTTTAAATGATTGTATATTTTTGATTCATACATCTGTTAGACGCCCTTAAGAGTCCAAATGTAGGTAAATGCAGGACCTGCTCAGGTTGAATGGGTTGAAGATCAGCAAGTGGCTCCATGGAGTCAGAGAAAAGTGCTCCAAAGGGACTCACTGACCAACAACTCTCGGACCATGAGTGAGGAAGAAACGATGGGGGAAGAGGACAGAAAAGCTATCTTTTTCTGAGAAGAGCAAACCCATTCTCTCCCCAAAACCAGTGATGGGGGGTGTGGGGCTGCATGCAGCAAGGGATAAGACTGGGAGGAGGAAGAGGAGGTAGAGGAGGAGGCAACTGTGGCTTGCACAGGATTGCAGATATAAGAATGAAGTCGCCAGAGATGGAGGGATGAACTCCCAACAACCAGCCGAGGGTGTAAATTAAAAAGAGTGATGAGCTCACTGAAGGCCTTTTAGGGTTCAACCCTCTTCATCTTTGAGCCACTAAACATCACAGCAGGGGAACCCTCATCATCATCATCATCATCATCATCCGCCTCCTCCTCCTCTTCCTCAAGGCAGCCACAAGAGAGATTAAATCATTTTTCCCCCCCTCTGCTCTCCTCCAGCATTTGAGAAGAATCATAAGAGCTCTCCTGAGGTTGAAGGAGTAAGAGCCAAGATGATTAGCATAAGATCAGGTGTGTTGTATATGAGCGCAAACACACAAATGTCACCTCTTTCACCCTTCAAGGCACTGATAATCTTCAGAGAGCCTGAGTGTAAATGAGGCTGGAGACGGGTTCGTTCACCCCGATCAGATCTGTTTCTTTTCAGCGTCCCTCTGGAGACATTTGCGTGTAGTTGCAGCTCGAATAAACAGAACAGGTTTTAACTTGTTACCTAATGCCTGTAGTTGACAAATGCCTTAAACTTTGTCATATATTGTCGTGTTACAGCTAAAAGCTTGAGTATTTTTTTTGGGGGGGGGAGGTGGATTGAATTCCATGTGCAAGATCAGCACAAGATGGCATGTCGTTGTTTAGGTGTTGCCAGAACCTCTTGACTTGGACCCTTTGCACACATGAATATGCTGTGATCAAAACCATTCCACTGCAGCACTCGCCTGTATGTTTATGGTCGTTGTTCTGCCTTTGGGCGTCGCTTCATAAAACTTCCCATTAACCCTGATCACTTGGGAATCATCATCATGTCATCATATCGGTTCTCTTCAGCAGGGGAACAGGGGGAGCTGGTGTAGAGTTTTGCACGTTGGGCGAAACGTTCGAATTTGGTCTCGTCTGACCAAAGCTCCTTCTCCTGCATGTTTGCTGCGTCCCCCTTATGGCTTCCTCTTTTTCTTCCATTCTTCCTTGAAGGCGGGATTTCTGGAGTGCATTCTAATTCTGATTCTTCCACATGAGCTGTGGATCTTGGCGGATCTCTGTGGCTACCATGGGCCACTTGGCTGCTTCTCTGATTAACGCTCTCCTCGTCTAACCTGTCAGTTAGCTGCGTTGCTCTTTCCCCTTGAGGCCTCCAGAGAAGCGTGGTATTCATACCGTTAAAAAAAAATAAAAATGATGTGGGTCTTTTGTATCACGGGACATTTGGAGACAGCTGAATGCACCCGGTTTCATTTAGGGTCGTCGGAGTAAAGGTGGCTGAATTCAAATCGGTCCCACCAATCCCGAACGGCATTCGTTGACGTTTGTGACAAGGTGCGGGAAAGCACGGTGGCTATGAGTAATTGTGCAAAGCGCTGTGAAATAAAACGTTGCGATAGGAACCTCTGCTTCTGAGATGTGCTGGACTTTGATTAGACAGATTCGGAAGCAGATGTGAGTTACATATACTGCACAGCGGAATTACTGGGGCCACTAAACCTCATTAAGAAACCCTCTGTGACTTCGCCAAGGAGAAAGTGTTTAATAAACAATGATGCTGTAAGTAGACTATGGTGTTTGCAGATGAATCAGAGCTGGCTAGCCTATATAATGCTGGGGGCTTTAACTGTAGCGGGGGCTTGCTTGCTTGCTTGGCTTGTAGAAGTGGCTTTGACCTATTTCCATTTTGAGTGGGGAGGAACTGATGAATTAATTGGGACAGGAATGAATTATATTCATCAAGTGTCACGCCGTCATGTCAACCGACTCCCAAGCCTGTTTGTAGGGCTTTGTGTGGACGAAATCAAGTTTGTTTCTAAAGGGTGAGTACAGGAGAGCCCTTGTGTTACCACAGGGGAGGCTTTTTGGGAGCAAAAGGGCGGGATCTGATCCAGCAGGAACAGATGCAGTGAAAGATCAGGAGCAGGATCTCCTGCAGGGTGGTACAAGCTCGTCTGTCTTACATAGCAAGGAGGTGGGGGGGGGGATCCAAGCCAGAAAATGATTTATGGCAGTCCAGTTCTGCAAGATGGAAACTCTAGATGAGGTGCTTACTTAAAAACTCCTGATTTTATTTTATTATATTTGTTTGAGAGAGAACAGCATTACAAAAGCCTCTAAAAAAAAATACTTCTCAGGTTTGCCTGGCTGGCTTTGTTGTCAAAGAATCAAAAGAGAGGCTTTTATCTTATTTTTTGTGTCCCTCTGGATCAGCGCTGCCCTCTCTCTCTCTCTCTCTCTCTCTCTCTCTCTCTTGTGTATTTTCCCTGCCACTGATCAATCACTAGCTGAGTGATCACAGCTGTGTTCATCAGTCTCTCAGCAGCACACCCCTACTGTTTTGCTTTGGATTTTGCAGGATGTTTTTCTACCTTCAGAGTGAAACTTTTTCCCCACTTTTCCAAGCTGGACTGCCTGTTGTTTCGTTGGCCTTGGAAACGGGATCTCCGCGTACAGTTAGGGAATAGCTGGCACTTGAAATTTGGCTATTTGGAATCTTGAACTTGACCTGCAAGGATTGGGCTTCTTCTAGGAAACCAGACATCTGCTTGGCTCAGCAGATATCTCCAGTGTGAAGGGACAATGCAATGACTGTGGTTGTTTATATTCTGCATGTCAGTGTTCTTCCATGAGGTAATGACCTTTACTTTAACACCAATACACCTGAGTTTTATGCTGTCCGATTTGGTACCAGTGGTTATGTCAACCGGTGTTTGTTTCTCATCTTGCCAAACATTTAAAAATGTGTATTACCTGGTCCAATATCTGAATATAGGCATTTTGTGAATCAAGACTTGTTGCCTAAATGGATTTTGCAATAACATCTTTGTCAGTTCAGATAGAACATCTGCAGAGTTTCCCATGAGATCGTGTGACATTATCTTGTAATTATTGCTTGGGTACTTCTTGCGCTGCTATCTATGCATGGTGAATGTTTTGTCTATAATTTTTTTATCGCTTAATCTGCAGTATTTTTGACTTCCAAAGAAAGCCTGCAGCAGTCTGATTTCAAGATAAAATTGCATATTCTACTGTTTCAGATGAACGGGTAGACAATGCTGTAACATTATTTTTCTTAAAATAAGTAATAGTGTAACTTATCCATTTAAAGCTTCCTGGTATTGCAGTTGATTGCTTGAGGATGTTGTCGCCGCTTGTTCCACTGATGCCGGGTCTAGTTTAAAATACAGTAAGATGAGACTAACTTTACTTTAGGGCTGCCTTTTGGTTTTATACTTTTCCGCTACAAAAACTCCTTAAGTTGTGGACTTAACAAAACATTTGTGGCTTATATCAGCAGTGTCCAGTTTCAGCCCTGCATGGTTTTAGAGGCATTTTTTAGTTTTATGAAATGTCTTTTCCAGAACCTTAGTGGACCTAAATTTAAATCTGTTTCGCTGGATCAAGAGCTGGGATTGGTTGGTGTACTGGGCTTAAAGCATTTATGCTCTTATTATTATTTAAGTGTAGAGAAAAAAGATGCTGCATATTTAGGGTGCTAATGTAGCAGAAGATGTATGGCTGCTTGTGTGAACAAAACACTCCACACTAGGATGAAGTTATGCGGCTATATTCACACAAGCTGAATACTCGTACTTGCCAAAATGCAAGTGTTAGTGTTAGATTTGTTGCCATGGAGCTCACCGAAAGAAATTAAAGGGAAAATATTATTATTTTTTTTTCTTTCTCCTTGAATCTGGCTGTCAAGCTAACGATTAATTATCTTTAAATATTTATTTAGGCCCCAGAAATTTGCACAAATTGCCTCTTCACCCTGTCTGCTCTCACAAAATTAGAAAAAAAGAGAAGAGAGAAAAAAAAATGAAGAAAATCAAGGGTTTGAGATCAGGGGAGGCAAATGAGAAAATAAATTCCCAGGGGCCTCGGCTAATGAAAGCACATTAGCAGTCACACCGTGTAGAAATCCGCCAGTTCGTCATAAGCAATTTTCAGTCCCCGACCAACTTATTGCAACAATATGGCTGCTTGCTGCGCAGCTCAGTGGAGGAAGCATGACATTATTACAACCGGGGGTGAAGGCGGAACCTTCCTGCAGTGCGTGAAAGTCGATAAAGCGTATCAATACTTAATGATGTTGATGTCAAATAAAAAAAAAAAATAAAAAAAAACTTTAACATTCACTTTACCTGTTGAGTTTGAGGCCCAGGAGGAGGAGGATGCACTGAATATGTTTATTTAACTGCAGCAGATGCACAGTCGCTCCACGGCTCTGTTGTGTCTTTGCGATGCTGTCGCTTGCCTCATGTTTCTATTGTCTCTCTCTATTTGTTATTTTTGAACTCTTTCCTCCTTTCACCCTCCTTCCTCTCTTCACCCCCCGCCCCTTCACCTCCTTCTTCTTCTGCTTCATCACAGCTGCAGCAGGTAGTCATGCGAATGGCCCGAGGAGCTCCCCAAGGAGGTCCTCTGTAAGCCGTTTTTCTCCTTGACCCGCCAGCAGTGAATAAGGGTGTAGAGGCGACGACGAACTGAAACGCTTGGGATATTTTTTTTTTGCTGTCCAATAAGCACACTCCCTTTTGCAGTAATCTAGTTGCACACCCTTAACTAATATTTTGCACCGAAACCCCTTCCGGTCCATTTACGTATTCAGTTTTCTTGAGTTTACACCTGCCATCACATGAATTAAACCTGAACTACAGTTTGAATTGAATTTCCTCGACTTCCCTTCGCTTAGTTAAAGCCATCGTTTGGTTACAAATGATCCAAATGGCAGGAGAATCCATGGCAACATGAAAACTGAAAACTTTCCGTTTGACTTTTTGTCTTCCGGCGCAGTCATTTTTCATGAGAAGATAAATGTCACATGTGAAATAAGTCTTGAAATTATTCATTGTGGTCTAATTTTTTGTTACTTTGGGCATTTTTTTACAGGGGATTTGTGCACTTTTGAGAGCCTCTGTATATCAATTTTTTTTGTTGTTGTAGCTTCATTCATCTTGGTCAGGGTTTTCCACATGCCATGTGAGATTTGCTACCCTGCAGCAGTTTGACCCTTGCACAGTTAATGGTACCAACATGTCTTGTCTCTGTCTCCTCAACAGGCTCTGCAAAAGATGTGACTTGTGGTTTACACGCTCTGCCCCCGAACCAGATACTCGCAGCTGAAGTGCCACATTTCCTGCTACACCTCCTGTCCGTGCTCTGTCTTCCCTGGATTATGACTTGCTCATGGGGCTCGGCTAACTCCGCACCTGGGGTCCTTTACCCCCGCCTCATTAATCAGTAGAAAAGGGCTGACTTTAATAATCTTTAAAGACTCTCGGATCGCGTTCTGTTACTAACCTCTTCGATCATGGAATCTCAGTGGGGCCCAACTTTTCCCCTCCACTCTCCCTCTGTCATCTTCCTGCTTCTGGCTGCTTCTTACACCTGGCTCTTTCCCGTCACATCCCCTCAGCGAGTCCCGATAGACCCCCAGGCCGCTCCGGAATACGCTCACTCCATCCGACTGGACGGCGACATCATTCTCGGCGGGCTTTTCCCGGTGCATTCGCGGGGAGATCGCGGCACGCCTTGCGGGGAGCTGAAAAAGGAGAAGGGCATCCACCGCCTGGAGGCCATGATGTTTGCCATTGACCTGATCAACAAGGATCCCGAACTGCTGCCCAACATCACGCTGGGGGCCCGGATCTTGGATACCTGCTCCAGGGACACGTACGCTCTGGAGCAGTCCCTGACGTTTGTGCAGGCCCTAATAGAAAGGGACGGCTCTGACGTCCGCTGCGCCAACGGAGACCCTCCGATCTTCACCAAGCCCGACAAAATTGTGGGCGTGATCGGGGCCGCGTCCAGCTCCGTGTCCATCATGGTGGCCAACATCCTGCGTCTGTTCAAGGTAGGATTCGGTCTAATTTCCCCCCTCTGTGACCGTTTCTGTTTCATCTTGACTTTACAACCACAAACCTAAATGTAGGATGCTTGATTGATCAACTAAAAGAAGTGAATAATTGTGAAGTCAAGGGAAAATTAGAAGTGTGGTGGCATTTTTATTCATGTTCCAAATTTTATATCTGTTGGTGTACTTTCTCTTTCATTCCCTGGACACTTTTAATGTCTTGCTGCAGATTCTTAATTGGATTTAAGTGTACTATAACTATGAGCTACATCACCTCACTGGCTCTTTGGGGTCAATGTCATGCTTAAGAGTGAACACTCTCTCCAGTTTTAAGCTTTTTTTCCAGCCTGTTAACAGGGTATTTTCCAGGATAGTCCTATATTTGCCTCCGACTTTCTTTGTTGCCCTGACCAGCCTTTTTGTTCCTCGACGGGGACAAACAAAATCTCTGCATCATACTGTCCCTACCATGTCTCAATGTGGAAAGCTTTGTTGATGATGAATCCAGAGCTATTTTTCCTAATTCAATTCTAAAGTGTTTTCACATTCCCTTACGTGGCTTTTGGCAAACTGCAAGTGGGAACCTATTATCGGTTTTCTCGAAAAATAACTTCCTTCCTGTCAGTCTTCCATAAAGGCTGGATTTAAGCCGATGGTGCTGCCAACAGACTCTCCCACCCGAGGTGTGGACCTCTGCAAGTCCGTCAGTTAACGTGTGTTATGGGCTGCTTCTCTAAACGATGCTTCCCTTGCCCAGCCTGTCAGTTTAATAGGGCAGCGATGTCTCGGTAAGTTTGAGTAACTAACTTCGTGACAACTTTTTCCCCGACCCTCCTACTGTCTTCCTTACTCTTCGTGATGCGGTTTGTTCACTAATGTGCTCTTATACACCTCTGACATCTTTACAGACCAGCTGGATTTACACCGAGATTAAATCGGACATGGAGTTGCACTGGATGTTGTTTTGGGGAATTGGAGTATAGCAAAAGAGTAAACTACCTAATCTAATGCCAGTAATGTTTTATTTTGGGTGATTAAATGGGTGCTAAACATAAATGCACATCACGCCTTTCAGATGTTTGAAAAGTCTTAAACCACATTTCCTTTGACTTCACAATTACGTGCTACTTTGTGCTGATCTGTCACAAAATCCCAGTAAATTACGTTCATAAGGATTAAGGTTGTGACGTGTGACAGTTCAAGGGGGTAGGAACACTTTTGCCAGGCACTGCACATGCTGAATCACTGCCATCCAGCCCCTTCACCCCATATAGGCAAGATAAAGTTCAATGACGGCAGCCATTTGAAGCCTTATCTGCTTCTGCAGCGGTGACACCTCTTCCTTCACCAGTTGCAGGAGAAAGATAGCCTGTGCATTTCACTCTCGGAGCCCAAAGTGCGATTTCAATCAAACATTCAGATGCGTCTGTGAAGGAGAAACTGATGTGTCAAGCGATGCTTGTAAGTAAGTTTAAGGTTGAGCGAAATAATAATAAAATAAAATAAAAATTGCAGCCAAGTGTGGGTATCTATTACGAGCTCGAAATCTGTCAACAGCCACTTCATTTCCTGCGCCCTGCGGTTGTTTATGCGCAGGTGTGTCGCCTGCGAGGACGGCGCTTTGTGATGCCATGTTTTCGAGTACATGTGTGGGCCTAATTGAGTGTCCTCATCAGGCTGCAACTCTTTTGTATTTTTATTTTTTATTTTTTTTACATCCTTTCCTGAAGCCTTTATGCATTTCAGGTGTGTGTTTGTGTGTCTTTGAATGTTCTCCCATTGTCATCATTAGCTGACTGATGGCGGCGCGATCGTGAAATACGAGTCCGGTAATGACGCCCATGGCATTTTTCACATCCGCATTTATCCCACGCTCTTCCACAGTGTGACCACACATTTCTTTGGCACAGAGGAATCCATATGCTTGTGTGTGTGTAAGATTTTTTTTCCTGTGTTTCAGGACGCACATGTTAACAACCGGCTTGCGCTTTGAATGGAAGATTTGCATATTAAACAACAACAACTAAACATGATTTATTCCAGGATCTGTCACAGCAACAGCCCTCGAACAGAGCGCTTTTCCCTGCCTCTGCGGTGCCTCGCTCTCATTTGCCTAATACGATTTGGAGCCTCGCGCGTGTCTGCGTGTTCGCTCGCCGCGTGCCGCTATTGTACGTCCACTGATAATTTGTGTGTGGGAGTCTTCTGCGTTTTTTCCCTTTTCTTTTCTTTCTCGTGTGTGCAGGATCTCTGCGTTATGTCAACCTCATGCCTGTGGCTGTGCTAACGGTTTGTCTCCAAACTGTGTATCTCTGACTGCATGCTTCTTCATAAATAATATACACCCCCCCTCACCCCAATCCCCTGCTTTCTGGAAGTCGTGGGACGCAAACACATGTTCGCACGAATGTATTTCAAGCAAGCATATGTCTTTTTTTAAACAGGCTAATCTGACAGTGTCAGTCACAGCCAGTCGCCCACTCAAGACGTGATGGGGGTGCGGGGCCCCCAGAAGCAGAGCAAGAGAGAAAGTCTGCTTGTGTGTCTTTTTAATTCTAGCAGTTGACGAGTGCAATCCAAACAACAGATTGTGTGAGAAAAAAAAGAGCAAAAATTCTCCACGTTTTTTAATTTTTATTATTATTCTTATTTTTTTTCCTGTGCTTTAGCAGCAGAGGGAGCCCCTTGCTGAGAGTCACAGATGAGGGAAATCAAATCAAACAAGAGTCGCTGATGTTTCTTTTGTTCGCCTCTCCTCGTTTGAAGATTATCTCTCTGCACTGAGGGATGATTCAGGGTGGGGCTGGAGATAACACAGAGCATTTTGTAAATCAGGGCAAAGCGCGCCATCGCCACAGCTGCATGCTGCAGGAGAAAATCTGTCAACAAAGTGAGTGGAAATTTGGGGCTTTATGACAACAACTTGGTTCTGTTTAAATCTGGCTTTTTTTGTTTCCTTTCAGACCCTTACATCAGTTTAAAACAATGCTTCAACCTGAATATTATATCTTGAAATTCTAACATGGAGCATAATTTTGAATTGGAAAGTAAAAGAAAATGCAGGTGCTTTGTCTCCAAAGCATTAAGGTTATTAGAAATCAGCTGCTGCCTGACTGAGACTGTTGGTGGATGACCTTTAGCTTGGCCAGGGTTCCCACATGTGTTGCACTGCAAATTTTGTGTGGCGTATAAATGACTCACTATGCATTAGTCATAGATTTCTATTGACGTAATCTTGAGGTACATCGAAAACGGCGTCGCTCTCAAACTGCATTAAGCTAACTTTGTAAAAAGATTTCTATGCTGTATGAAAAAGTCAAGCTAATCGCATGGAATGTTTTTAACTTTGCAGCCATCTCTCTTTTTGTGTCATAACCAGATGTACATCATTTGTTGTTTACCTCAATGTCATCTTTTCCCGCTTTTCGATGAGAGCTGTTGGATCATATTACAAATATTTGCTCTAAATGTATAAATACTGGAAAGATAACATTTTCCCTTGAGGTTATGTTATGATGACTTAAAACCAGCCAATGCCAATCTGGATTATTAGAAATGAGAAGTTGTCTTTACCTGAGTGAAGTTGCCCCCCCAACTTCTTCAAATCAGACAAAATTGGTGTCAAACGTTTGTGCTGCTTTTGTGCTGGTTTGTGCAGCAAAAGTTTTTGTTTGTGCCACTATCATTTCAAAGATATAAAGAAATGTTTTTAGAGGTCATCAAAGGTCAACTAGCCCCCCCAACTTCTTCAAATCAGACGAAATGGGTGTCAATTAACTCGACTGTTTGTGCAGCAAAAATTTTCGTTTGTGCTTCTTTGGCTTTGAAGATACTAATGAAAGGTTAAAGGTCAACCAGCCCCCCCACTTTTAGAAAATCAAACCAAATAAGTGTCAATCAACTCGGCTACGTTTGTGCAGCAAAGATTTTCATTTGTGCCGGTATCGTTTTAAGTGGGGTGGGGGCTGGTTGACCTTTTGACTTTAACCTTTCATTAATATCTTCAAAGCCAAAGCAGCACAAATGAAAATTTTTGCTGCACAAACGTAGTCGAGTTAATTGACACCCATTTCGTCTGATTTGAGGAAGGTAGGGGGGCTGGTTGACCTTTGATGACCTCTAAAAACATTTCTTTTTATCTTTTAAAATGATAGCAGCACAAACGCAGCACAAACATTTGACACCAATTTTGTCTGATTTGAAGAAGGTGGGGGGGGAGCAACTTCACTCAGGTGTTGTCTGTCACCGTCTGATTGGCCAGTGTTCTTGTGAAACATAGTGGGAATAGGGGGAAAGTACACCATAAAATCTTGTCTCATGAAAATCTACACGGTCATGCCGACTTGTTTTCCCTCTTCCCATGCTGCAGGAAGTGAATCGAAAACTCTAAGGCGGAGATGTTTATTAAAGCCACAAATTCATTTGATTTAATTTCCCATCTTGAATGACTGTAAACCAGGAACACGGTCTATTATCAACCTCAATTTCCTAAATTATGTTGCTGCTCTAATTCAAATGTGGCCCAACCTTAAACTAATTACAGCTATTATTTTAGTTGTGATCCAGAGTAGCGCTACAGACAGATCATAGCTTGTATTCTTTTGTTTTTATTGTATTTCTATATTCTTCATTTTAGCTTCTCTTTTATCTTTTAAACCAAACCCTTATATTTTTGGCATCCAGTGTTAGCAGCAAAGTAAGAATGTAATCAAACAAGGAATCTTGTCATATATACCAGGCCTTCAGTTTGAGCCAAACTCTCATAAATGGAAGAAATAAAGGTTTCTTAGCATTTTTACCTTAAAATAACACATTTTTAATCCCATCTGGTGAACTTTCTCATTGCAGTATGCAGGGTCTCTTAAGATTTCCTTGGATTTTTTTTTCAGGTGCTTCAGTGAAATGGAGATTGATTTTTTTTTTGTGTGTGTGTGTGTGTGTTGCAAAGTTTCTCTCAACTTAATTCATTATTTCACTCTGTTTATTGTCGCTGTGCGTGTTAAAAGAAAGAGTATTGGAAGTGGCCACAAAATTTTATTTGTGCAACACATTGCACAGATAAAAATCACAAACCACTTCACAAAGACACCACATAGTGGAGAAGTATTTTGAAATTAAAGGCACAGCACATTGAAGAAGAATGCCTTAGGCTGCGCTTTGAATGAGCTCAGTCTCACATATAAAAAAGTTAGTTGATGCAACATGCTGTAAATAATGATCCCCTTGAGTTTATCACGTAGTTCTTGGGACTACAAGTAGATCTTGAGGGCTTCTGATGGAGTAAGTAGCTTTCACAGTTCTGTAATAGAAGAAGAAGTTTAACCATATGAGGCCTGTTCATTTTGACAGGTTGCCTGTGCAACAAGATGAAAACATGAGTAATGTGAATTCTTACATGTTCCAGTCAAAAACTTTGGACCAACAGAAATTGTTTCAAGGGTTGTTTTTTTTGTTAATGCATATAAAAAGTGTCCTTCAGTCGATCAACTGTCATTATTCTAAAACTATTGCATAAGTACTGCTGGTGGTACTTCGACTACCTTTAATTGAAACTGGTTACATATTTGGAAGGGACTTTGGAACAGACTGACAACTGCTTGTGGCAGATCACTTTGTTCCAGTCATTGCTGAAGTTGGAAGTTGGATCTGGCAGCGGCATCAAATGCATCTAAACAGCGTTTGGTTCCAGAAGCAGCGCCGTGTTTGAATCAGAGGCCAAGATGGTGAGATTCTTTGAATTTCAAATTCTGGGGACCTTTTTTCTTTCTTTTTTTTCTTTTTCCAAATTCAAACCCAATTTTTAAATTCTGAGTTAAAACGGCATGCACGATTACCATGTCCTCCAGTCAGTCAGACAGTGAAAGCGAACTTTTTTTTTTTCCTCTTTGTGGAATTAAAAAGGAAAAAACTATCAGGATCTGCAGTTTTGAAATGTATGTGAAGGTGAGACGTTCTACTGGTGTTTTGTATGCAATCTACCTCAAAAGTCAGAAAACTGTCTTCTAAAAATTAAAATCAAAATTGGATCATTGTTACATTATGTGATTCACAGCTTGAGTTTGGGGGCTTCACTTTAGTCTAAAGTAAAACTTTTTAGGACTCTTAGCCTAAAATATATCCTGCTTGAAATATGAGAGAGTGAGACTCGGACTCTTCACGGTTCTTTATGCTCAGCTCTCTTATAGGATCTAAATCTATCATGTATTAAAAGAGGTGCTCTTCACTGCAGTTTCACTGCTGTCTTAATAAATGTGTTTTAAATATTTTTCGCACCCCCTTCCTCCAAAAGAAAATATTCATGCAAGATTATTAGATCAAGTCACGGCTCCCCAGACGGGTCGCAGATGGCCTGGAAAAAGGTGTGAGATGATTAAAGTGAAAGTTTCTCTTTTCTGCTTCCCAACTTCTACCTCTGTAGAACTCTGTGATATAAAGTAAAAAAAAGGAAAACTTTCATCTTTATTTTATCATTAGCTAAATTAAAGTCACAAATTCCCTAAGAGTTGGAAGTAATTGGTCTCTTTCATAGGAAGTGTGTAGGTATGGCCTGAATCTTAAAGCCAGAATGAGCCGTATCGGTTCCAGGACTGGCATAAACTTTGTTGAAACATTGCAAGGTGCTTTTGACCTTTGCCCTTAAATCATTTGGGCAGGTCTAGCCAGATTTTCCTTGAGTCATTTTTGCAGTATGGTGTGTATTAGAGGAAAATATTTAAAATCAGATTTTTTATTTTCAGACGGCATTGATTGCCAGGTGTGTTGGATGGAATAAATGAGGCACTATTGATTTTTATGATATGGGTTGGTGGTTCCCCAGGGTTCCACAAACGGACAGTTTAACATTAAAGGTGCAGAGAGCGGAGCGTTCCCTCCACCGCAAAGCTGCACATTTCATGCTTTCTGCACCACCTCTGGGTCTCCAATCAGCACTGAGGGAATTTTTATTGTGTTTTGCCCAATATATACAAGTATACTCTACACATAAAAAGTCAGTTTGAAACTCTATATACTGCATAGAGTAATGTAGCTCCTCCATTTGTTGTAGACTGCCAGTCAGCTGGCTGATAGACTACATTATGTAGAACTCAAACTGAGCTAATCTTTGAAGAAAATTGCAAAGAAAAAGAATATTATTCTCCATAATATCCATTATGTTCAGTTTACAATGCGATTAAAGTTCATACAACAAAATCAAAATGAATAAAAGTTAAAAGTGTTGGATCACATACCAACGTTTGCTCCGGATAATTTAGATGAAAGGGAAAGCGAAACACAAAAAGGCACAGAAAACATGTCCAACAAATACTTTTCATGTTAATAAAAGAGAGAATCCTTTGCATCAAAGCGGGGACTGATGCACCGCCTGCGTTCGGCTTTGTCTGCCGCTACCAGGAAATCCCACAATGAAGCGATAGACGCATTTCAGTCGGTGACACCCGCACGCTGCGTGTCGGAGGCTGAAAATGAAATTCAATTCTCAAATTGATAAGTGGTGGCTCTCCCCCGGTGAGAGTAAGTGGAATGACGGCGCCTCGGGGGAGCTTTGGAGACACTGCACCCGCACACACGAATCTCTAACCCTGCATTCATTCAAAATCAACTGCAATTGATTCTGCTGGAGGCTTTCAAACTCACACACACATATACACACACACACACACTTGGGGCAGTCTTCATTTGAGGAGATGGCTTATTGTCTTTGTCTCCACTGGAGGTTTTTGATGAAGTTGCGCGTTCCAAGGCCAACGCCGAAATCTTTCCCACGCTCTGCTATCCCGCTTCACAAACGTCCAGCTGAGTTTGTTCTGGTTGACGTTTGCCAAGGTTTGGCAAACGATGCCTTTTCTTTTGCTTCCAATGATTATTTCTGTTCCTCCATTTTGAGCAGAATTAGCATTTGTTTTGTTTAACCACCATTAGTTTTGTAACTTTTGCCAAAACAAGCAGTGCAAGTGGACACCTGCCAAAGCGTCAACCAGGATTCAAAAATCATCTCTGGGAGATGCGTCAAATAGGACTTTGCTGCCAGAAGTGGGTTTATAGTTTTGTTAGAATCAGATCTGCTAAAACTTCATCTTGTGAACAATCTTTTTTTTTTTTTTTTTTTTAAGGTGATGGGTCTGTGATGCTGTGGGTCTGTTTCTCTTGACAAAGATAGCAACGTTCCCTCCCCCAGGATGCTCCCACTCTGTGTAATGCGATCGCAGTTTTCTCGAATCGACAAGTTTGTTGTACAATGTAGAACAAGGGGCCTGTGATTTTGAAAAAACAGTTTTTAGGGCATGCTTCCTTTTTTCTCCACTTAATAAAAATAGTCTAAGGTGAGAATTCATAATAAAAGTTAAGACTATGCAATCAAAGAGAGATTCATTTTAAAACTTTGTACACTTGTAAACGTGATTTCAGCCCTGAGCTTGTTAGGCAATTTAATTTTCACATTTATAGTAACACTCTTGAAAATCAAAGTTCATATAATTTTTTTATAAATATGTAATTTGCTTTACTTTCACTTTCGGAAAATACAATTTGACTTTCATTTTTGTTAACAATTAAACATTCTTAATGGCTTGGGTGAAACATCTACTTCATGACAACCAGTTATTTACATGGGGTGTGTTGAGTCAGTTGCTGGGATTTAATTTACTCCAATAATTTAGAATACTTCTTGTAACCACATTTTAAAAAATTTTTAGATTAACTGTTTTTATACAATAAGCTAGCATGCTAAAAGTTTATGAACTTGTCTAAAGATGTTGAAGTTCTGAAGGAAAGTGAAGTTGCTACATGTTGTCTACAAGCGTGGACATGGTTCAAGTGCTAATGTGTTAGCTTTACCTCCCTCCTCTGTCCATAGAAAACTTGCTGGTGCTTTGTAAAATCTCTCTATTCATTTCCTCCTGTGTGGTTGCTTCCTGCGCTGGTTCACGTTTTCAATCCATATTATTCATGCTGATCACTTTCAGTCTTTTGTGGGAACTGCAGTCCACGTACATGAGTGAGAACTTCTTTTCTCCCTGCATAAGCTAATAAAAAAATAAAAAAAATAAAATCGCACACGCTTCACAAAACACAAATCAGTGAGAAGAAGGAGGGTTTGCCTTGGATGTCGGAGCATAACGAGCTTGGGGCGCTTCGCACATTTAAAAAGACATACCGGACCAATTTTCTTTCAGGGAAATCGGCACCTCCTGAATTACAAATCAGTTTGACATTCTCTCTTTGCGAGGATGACGACGACTGCATCAAAATGCAATTAACAAGGAGCGCTGTAATTCCCATTCAGATGCCAATTTGGACATAATTCCACACAAAGGTGGCCGTTGTTCACGAGGTTATGCCTACTTTGATCTACAGTGTTGTTCTAATTCCGCTAGCTGCTTTTAATGAAGCAATGAAGGGAGAGGGGGCAACGTGAGGGTAGTGGGTGTGAAGGAGACTTGAGAGTGAGGGAGCAGCAGCAGAAGAAGAAGAGAGGACTGAGTGAAAAGCAGACAAGTGGAAGTGAATCCTGGACAAAGATGCGCTGGAACGACATCCAGCGCATCTTCCATCTTCCCTGCGGGGGGGAAAGATGGCGATAAGATCCGAGCTCCGTATCCTCCAGGGCGTAATGATGTGGTGTTGATTTCCTTCATGAAAGTGTAACCCAGGCTTTCCCTCTTTAAACCTGCAGCTGGTAGAAGACACCCTTGACTCTGCGTTGTGTTTTTGTGTGAA